>JAHZNE010001256.1:0-19545 GCA_027744055.1 Callyntrura sp. NNG-2020 | reverse complement strand
GCAACGGACTGACACAGACACGCCGTATTCAATTAGATAACTTTTCCTTAACTTTGAATATTAACTGCTTAGAACTTTTCTCCTAACATTTAACTTTCCGGCTGTCGCACTCGTGCTAGCAGCTGATGAAAAACCACTAATATTGATGCATTCTTTATAGGTAATTTTGAGTTTACTTGCATCATGTGCACATACACAAAACACGAGTAAAGGTATGTAAGGAAAAATTATCATAAACAAAGAGCCTGCATAGGGGTCAACTGAGACGGTCAGAAAGAAGAAAAAATTCCAGGTTACCCCACTCATAAAAAATTGTTGCATTCGCTGATGGTACTTGTATTGTGTGGTATGGTATTTGGCTCTGCCTGGCATCACCTTTGTCTCTCGTGGTGGCGAGTAGTACGCTATAGCATCAACATGAAGCGATGGCGAGAAGGCGATGCTACTGCAAGACCAACTCGTTAGACAAGGAGCGAAGTCTGGCGAGAAAGCATTCCACTTGAAGAATGGCAGGCCGTCAAATTTAAACATGGAGCATGTTTGTGATATGTACAATTTGACTGTGTTTAAAGAAGATAGTTGAAGCCGACACGATACCGAGGGCATGCACACAGTAAAAATTCCCCTTTTCTCTGTACATCCATATTGGGTTGGAGTGGAATTTTTCGTGAATTAGTGACGGATATATTTTCAGTGATATCTTGAGTTAACACCTAAAGCGGGTAAGTAAAGTGGATTATATTTTGAGTAATTTAATTAAGAAATTTAAGAGAAAATTGGGAAGCACTGGCAAGAAATCAAGAAGTGAGTTTGCCGAAGGGCAACAATACACAAAGAACAAGGGGATAATAATAACGACCGACAATGAGGAAATGAGGGTCTGCAAATAAGCAGTTACATAGCCAAAGTTTACCTCAATTAAGTTATGAATGGCCTTCCACGTAGGGCTGGAGCACTACTATATAATTGACAATAATAATGTTAAAAAATTAAATTTAACCGTGTATGTTTACTTAAACTTCTTTTCTTGTGTAAGTTGACGTGTAGAAGCACAAAAATTTGCAAATATAGTGTACATGCTTGGGAGTGAAATTAGCTGGACAGTTTGATAGTAAACTTTGATGTTTGATGTTTATATATCATTACAAAGTTGAAAGTAAACGCTGTTGATTGACTATTAAATTTTATTTGCACCTGACGAAATACCAAACTTGTCAATATTCATATTACAATAATCCTAAATGCCAGTGTTGTTATAACTTAATGTTGATTATCATTCCTTGTAAATTGAGTACTTTTGAAGACTACATATAGGCAGCTTTGGCTCATTATAATAATTTAAGTCAGTACGTGCATATAAAGAATTCGGTTGTGAATGTTATGTAACAATGTGGAATAAAAATATTGCAAGTACATAAAACGGAACCAAAACTGAAGATAATTAATGCCACAAACTGGCAAACAAATTAATAATTTTACATTTTACGATGAATTCAATTTTCAGGACACAAGAATAGCAAAAAATTAATTGTGCTTCCTTGTTTCTTTAATTTAGAATGCTAGCAGCTGGGTCTATTATAAACCATAATATACTAGGATCAAATGCAATTATTTTTACTTCAGTTTACTTGGTACTGCTTAGGGTTCGATTAAGGCACATGGATTTTCATACTACCTAACCCACTACCTAAATCTTACCTACTATATCATATAGGGTTAGGTTTGGTTAGGTCATGTGAGGTATCGCATTAGGTAGTGTGTTAGGATTTAAGCTAGATGGTAGCAGACTTATTAAAGTTCATTTGGATAAAAGTCAACAGACTACCATTGAACATAAGGTACTATTATAAACCATTATATACTAGGATCAAATGCAATTATTTTTACTTCAGTTTACTTGGTACTGCTTAGTGCTTGTATATATAAACTTTGCACATCCATGTTTACTGTTGACTGCTTTTATAAGAGCCAAGATCCCATAAATGTGCAAAATCAAATCAGACAGATTTCTGCACGACTGGTTTTTGCTTTATTACATCAACCAGTGTTATCACCGGCTCACACTTGCCATATCATTTTCCATTTACGTTTATTTATTAACTTACAATGATTAAGTAAGGCGACAGTTGTAATAGAGGACATGTTTTTAACCATATTTTATATTGCATTTTACAGGTCGACACATTTGGAGCCGTCTACAAAAAACTGACGGGGAAGCATGTTACGTTCGAATTCCCAGAACCACTTTTGTAAAAAGCATTGATTGGCTAATAAATGACATTTTGGAATCGGAAATGTTGTGTTTTATAAAATAATCATGTGTTTCATGAATTTTATTTGGCAGTACACATGATAAGATGATAATTAAATGCCGTCTTGTGCTGATACATATGATATATAATACCAATATATACTGAACATCGTTTATCATTTCATTTCACACAAATTTATTAAACATGTCATGTTTTAAACAAATAAGCAAAATGCATTTTGTTCAGCATCAACTAGCGTTTTTATGCTACAACATTATACATTATAGGTTAAATTTACTTACGATTAGTTTAGGACTTATATTATGTCAACCCTACCTACTGCTGCCTTTTCTTCATTCTTTAAATATATTTGATACAAGTAAAGTTGAGCTCAAATTAACACGTATTTTTTTAAAAAAATGACGAGAGACAAAGTATATATAATTGTTCGTGGTAGATCATGTTTATTCGTTCACACTATTAGAAATGTCTTTTGAACTATTACTGTCATTCCGTACAAGAATTCCAGGGGGTTCCACCAATTTACTTGTACTTTCGGTGGGACAGGTGTCTGACGCAGAAGGCCGTGGATTAAGGTCAAAGCGAACACGGGGACGTGACTGAATATCTCTCGTTTGATAATCCACCTTAGATATTTGTCCTTCATCTTTTAAGTGATGTAGTCCAGTTCGTGTCCTTTTCCCCAACACTTTAATATAATTTAGAGGAACCAAACCAATATTTGAGCCGTTGGACGCCAGAGCCCAGCCTCTGACGTTTGATGGTTGAAATTTTGACGGAGCTAATCGGATAGTTTGTCCTTGCTTTAAATTTAATTCCCTTTCGGAACTTGCTTCAAAAGCAAATCTCACTTCAGCGACAAAATTGTTCGGATTCACCTGTAGCCCAAGCTCGATTCATTCCTACAAATAGAACAAACTTTTTATAGCTTATTTTTTTAAACAATATTTTGTATTTCATGGCCTTGGTCACATTCACTTGCATATTTTATTAAATTAAACAGCATTATGGTTGATTTCGTATGGTTGTAAACATATCATTAAATTATATTGCAAATGACTATAAAATAACAAGATACCTGATTGAGACCCATCCAGATTTAAGGATTTAACCAGCTTCCACATGAGATACGGCCCAGCAAAAATGAATCCCAAAAACATCAGGATTGGCCATGATGAGGAAGGTTTACTAATATCGTCTCGCAGAAATATGTTTTGTAAATTGTCGGCTTCTTGAAGCCTTTCGGAAGCTTCGGTCCACAAAGAATCCACTGTTTCTGGCTTTATTTTAGAAATGCCTATAAGGAAACAAAAATTGTTGTACATCCAAGTCGAACCCATCGTCATAATTTACGAGTGATTAAAAAAAATTACCTATTAAGTACATGATTTTACGCCACGTCCATTTAAAAAATCTGAAAATAGCTAGCGCCGAGAAAATTTGCTTCACTCTGCTTAAGTGATCCGCCACGCCAATCACTGCTCGAAACGATGAATACAGAGCATGAAATGTTGATTCCAGCATCATGCTTACGGAACCAAACGCACTCACAAATGACTCGATTGACTGGAATGCTGATGCTGAAGATTCTTCCGCCAACTGACTAAAAGTTAGGTCATCTCCAGGTTCACCATGCGACCTGCCACCATAAAAGTTTCCACTTCCATAGCTTCCATATCCGTGATTTAAAGGGCTGTAACTTCCATATCCATGATTTAAAGAACTGTAACCAGAGTATGGATTACTGTATCCAAAACTCGAGTAAGGACTAGAATATGAATATGGCATCATGGATCCCCGATTATAAGCACTGTATATTGGTCTTGTTTGATTTGGTCTGGGTGGGACAGGAGGTGCAGTTACATTTGTTGCTGCACAACCTCCACCTCCACTTCCTGGAAAGGGGATAGCTGTACTATGAAGTCGATCACTACACAAAAGAGAGGTAAGGATGCTCCATAAAAATCTGTTAAAATATAATCACTAGAGTAAATAAAATTGAATTCCAAATTCCTTAAATTCATACGTGTTTGGGACATAGTGAGCAGAAGGATTGGTGTTTACTCCGTTTACAGGTCCTGGTGACGCTGACGCCATTTCCCAAGGTTTTACAGGATAACTCATGTTTAATAATATGTTCTATGCTATAAGCGATATATAGTTTATTTGTGACTATTCGATTCTACTTTGCTACAACTTTTGGTAGCTTCCTCGTTTTTTAT
This sequence comes from Callyntrura sp. NNG-2020, assembly GCA_027744055.1. Classification (NCBI taxonomy): domain Eukaryota; kingdom Metazoa; phylum Arthropoda; class Collembola; order Entomobryomorpha; family Paronellidae; genus Callyntrura; species Callyntrura sp. NNG-2020. The sequence goes on along the minus strand of JAHZNE010001256.1, from coordinate 15,050 downwards.
TGAGCACGATTGCTGGTTCCAGGCGAAGCTATACGACAACCCACTGACAATATACAAAAGCTTTCGGATTTAGCTATAAACTTTCTTGATTGAAAATGGGTTGATAATAATAAACTGAAATCCCAACCGAATCCCATATGTGGACCTGAAAAATTGACAGAAAAAAATTAAATGTAATGTTTAATCGTTTTTTAATGAACTACTAATAATCTTTAAAGATGGGGGTGGACCATGATTCAATGGTTTTAGTAATTGGCATTATGGAACTTCTTTACAATGTAGAAGAATTTAGAACGACGGCATATACAGTTTAAAAGTACAAGTGAAACATTCGTAGCAGTTAGCACAGCAATATTACACAGTTACTCAAAACAAAATTTTCTTTAATTAATCCATTAACATGAAGAACTAAAAAAGTATATTTACTCTTACTTTTATTTCTCATTGTAGAAAACATAAGCCTCGCCTACTTGGCCAGTCGTGCATTATGTCGTGGATATGCAGTCACACGTTAATATTTATTTAACTGTGATCCACGTTATATATGGACTTTCGGTTTCGATATATACAAATCATAGTATTGTTCATTTAAACACGTAACGATGTTGTGCATAATAATAACACTAAATGATTGATATGATGTGACCAGTGACCACTGCTGACAATCGACAATCATATAGATAAGCCACTTACCTTGCCACTCACTGCAGTACTCCCTCATATATACCATCTTATTTTCATCATCGCTGGAAGTTTCCCACACCATCACCTGACGGTGGTGATCATTATGGTATTGCATTGAATTTGCAAAACATAAAATACGTCAGATACGTGATGTTGTACTCGGTCGACCGTAAGTGGTAGGAATGAGTACAAAAATGAACACTACTTGAAAGAATGAGTACTAGTTAACAGAATGAATACTACAATTAAAATGAATACTTGCTTAAGGAATGAATATTGGATAAGAATGAGTACTCGATCATAAAATTAATACAAAATTACTAAACTAGAAAAAAATAGAAGCTGTTGTACGTAACACACACCATCACCTGACGGTGGTGATCATTATGGTATTGCATTGAATTTGCAAAACATAAAATACGTCAGATACGTGATGTGTAGGACCAGCGAAATTTCACTATCTGGTCCACGAGACAGACCGGAACGTTCTTTGGATTGATAAGTTGAGTTGAGGTCACGTTAATCATCAAATGTTATAAATTGTTTTGATCAATTACTGCGCTAAATGCAGTAGTACTGCTGGGGCCAGATTCAGGATCATGCTGGACAAAACGAATCAAATGCTCATAGCCTTATTTCCCAGCACGAGCGTAAATAAATGAAAGTTGTATAGCAGAAACGTAGTGCTGAATGAGCAGCACCAATAATATAAATGGGCAAAAATTCGGAGTACACAGTTCACACTAAAGTCGTTTTGGTTTAATCAACAGATAATTCTAATTTCTCACGTTACCCCACATGTAACTGCTAGGATAATTGGATATGTTAATTATACTGGGAAAGTTAGTAACTTTCATACTTCTCAGGTTACATTACAAAGTGTGAGCGCAATTTAAACTTTCACTCATCTCATACAGATCTCCCTGATCTTGGTTTTTTACCAAACTCACATACACTCCAATTTTGAGTGTATGCGTTTTTGTGTCCACAATTGTATTAACGTTGCTCCATGGTCCAACCCTGACCTGATTGCAAATTTACCTTATTAACAAAACATACATCTTTTGTTTATTATATTTTGGGCTGGGTTGGAAATTATTTTAATTTGTAAAAATATTTAGCTAATTTCAATTGCTTCGAGGAAGTAGATATTTCAAAAGCTATAATGCATATAAATTAAAATATTTTAGTATATTTTTTAGTCCGTCTGACATTATTGGTCAGAGAGCTCGTTCGTTTCGTACTGGGGACTTTGCTGGTTTCGGTACTTTTATATTAAAGAAGGCAAAGAAATGAAGGCGAGAGCGAGAAGGTATACAACACGATAATATAATGATGCTAAGCGTGAACGTGAATGATAATTTGGTGATGCTGCCTATTGCCTTGAATAGCCTGACGCATGCATGGTGTACCGGACTCTTGAAAAACTTTACTACGATGCGGAGCTTTGGTATGTGCTGGTACAAAATACAACACTATGTGTACTATACTATATAGTACTACACATGCATGTCTTTACATTTACCTACCTACTTATATACAGCGCATATACAAGCAAATAAACAAAAGCTAAAAAGGTCTCGTGCAGTGCAAAGTAAGCTAATTCGTTTGCAAATCAATTTAACTTCTTTTACCGCTGAGCTGGAGAATTTTATTTTTAAAAATGGAGACAGAAATGGAGGTATTGGAGTCGCTAGTTGTGGATCATACAGACGGTAGATTGGTAAACATAGAAGAAATTCAAATGGAAACTCCAGCACATCAGCCACCAGCGTCATCTCATTTACCACCTCACATAACTCCCGGAAGTCGTTACGAGAAGTCGTTAGGTTTACTAACGACTCGTTTTGTTGCGCTTCTTCAAAAGGCCAAGGATGGTGTACTGGACCTGAAAGAGGTAATTTGTTTGCCAGTGCATTAATATGAGTAGGCTGGTTTGGGTACATTTTTCCTTTGTACATTATAAACAAGGTTGAATTTGATGCCAAAAACACCTGGGACTTTTGGGAGCGCCGGAAGGTTTCGTTTAAATAATAGTGGTGATTATGAACTGAATATTGATTATAGCAAATAGCAATATATGACAGAACAGCAGTGAGATGTGAGACTACGTTACATTTAAATGATAGATGAATATAGTGATCGTTTAAATGAAACTATTATTAAATAGAACGTTTTCAACGTTAATTAGTTAAAAAATAATTGTACTGAACGGCAGTTAAATCTGTACATCAATCAATGTGCAGGGATAAACCCAGTTCGTATATGCAGAAAACAAAACAAACTCATTTTTAGCAATGTTGATTGTTTATAAAATGTAAATGTTTAATATTAAATATAACCGAAGATTTGCCATTTATTTATTTAATAACAACACGAATATATAATTAAAATATCACCCCAATTGACAAAGTTTTGACAAATGACAAATTTTAATTTAATGCACTCGACATCGTTTGAACTGAATAGAGGCTTAAGATTGAAAGGAGTAAATTATGTGATTGTTGTTAAATGAACGTGTTAATTTTGGACTGACATTTAAATTCAAAGCAGTAAAAATACTACAAATTTCTCCAATCGTCGTTTTTTCATTGTTTTCGTTTAGGCTGCAGAAATTCTTCAAGTGCGACAGAAAAGGAGAATTTATGATATCACAAATGTGCTGGAGGGTATTGGGCTCATTGAGAAGAAGACGAAAAATGCCATTCAGTGGAAGTAAGTGAGATTAATAACGGACTAAACTGAGCCTCGCTCACAATTATGATATTATTGATTATATAATACAAACATGACATTTTGTAAACAATAGGAAGACTTCAAGTAAATGATTAAATATGAATTTTAAATTACTTATAGGGGTGCCAGTCCTGGTACCAACACAGAAGAATTTGTTGCAAGAGTGGAAAGACTCAAAGACGAAGTCCGGCGACTTGATTATATAGAAAAGGAGCAGGATAGACATCGACAAGTATGTTACGTCAAATTTCATATTTTAAAAATGATGTATATTTAACTTCATTCATTATTATTAATGTCAAATTTCTATTTATCGCCACAGTGGCTTGAACAAAGTTTGCGGAATATAACTGAGGAACCAGCCAATACAAGATATGCTTATATTAGGCAGGAAGACATTGTAAAAGCATTTGAAGAAAATACAGTTATTGCCTTGAAGATTCCGAAGGACACTCAAATGGAGTTCCCACCTGGTGAAAAGGTATATGATCCGAGTTATGTACATCTTCTTCAATCCTTGAAAGATAATCCGACCAATAAAATATTCTTTCAAATGCATACTTCTATTCGTTTAGCAAATCGGTGAAATAGGGACCAAATACAAAATTCACTTGAAAGCTGCTAAAGACCCAATTCATGGATACTTGATCAATCCTGATTTAGCGCCACCAGAAGTGATTGTTGATTTTCCTAATAATTATAAAGCATGGCTTGAAGCACGACGAAACGAAATGGAGCAACCTCAAACTGTGGCATCGGAAGAGGAAGTGCCACAGATTCTGGAAATTGACGGCCATGTTACAGAGAACGTTCATAACGTAGAAACCTTTGAATCAACAAGTGACCCACCCGTGGTATCTTCCAATGGAGTGGTAGATGAAGTAGAAACCAGTGTGGTAATTGAAAACGGGAAATCCAATAACGAACCGGAGACACAAATTCTTGAAATAGAAGCAGAGAATCCATCAGCAGTGGAAACACAGGTGTTTTCCGCGATCGAGACCGGTAGCAAAAGAAAAGCAGAGGAAGATGACCAAGGACCTTCAATAAAAATAGCTCGACAAGAGGACGATGCATTCGTTGCAGCTATTCAACAACATTCAGACCTCATCACTGTAAACGATGTAGATCTAACGACAACAGTTGTAGATGTTGTAACAGATAATAGTATACCTGCCAATATAGAAATAGTTGCGGAAGAAAGTGAAGATGATCTTGCTGCAGAATTACCAGATGGATTCTATTCTACATCCCGTAAGTTATTTTTCAATCAAACAGATATAAAATATTGTATACAACAATACAGCTTATGCAAGTAATAGCTTATATAATAATAAGTTTTGGAGTATACCAACTCCAAATATAAAGAAAACTTTTCGTGAAAACAGTTTGAAACCCGTTATGTCCATTGTTTATTACAGTTATGGGTCCAATATTGCGTTTAAGTCCACCACCTACGGAACTTGATTATAGGTTTACTTGGGCCAGACACGAGGGACTAGCAGAATTATATGACGCCAAGAAGCCCCCAGGGACAACAACCATGATTACCACAACCAGTTCAAGTGGTTAAGTGTCTTCTGTCAAGCTTTTGGAAGTTCCGTTTTACCTATCATATACGAGAAGATTTTTAAAATTCTTCGCGGATTCTACCTATACGTTTACTATGCATTTTATAATCAACAGAAACTATACTCTTGCGATTGGAAGCATATTTTATCCTCAATAAAACATGTATTTTACAAAACTCCAGCATACTTACTTGTGGTGTCCTATTGATAAACGTAATAAGAAGTACCACACCAACCACACTAGTTATGATTATATATTATACTATGGGGCAAACTGCATCATTCATGTCGTACTACATAACATAACCACTTACAGTCAGAGTCTAATTCTAACTCTTCTGTACATTATACAGCTGATTCCATGTTATTTTCGATCATAGTATGTCGCTGGTTTCACTGGAGACTTGGAGTCAGCATGTTGTCTATGTATAAGGATAAGATTGGTTTTTTTTGTCATTTTATATTGTATGTAGTGTACGTTATCCCAAATCTACTTGAACCGAAAGACATAGGACTATAGATTCTCAAAACTGCTTCATACCGGTCCCACGTGCTTGTACTCTCATATCAGATCCGATGTCATTAAGTCGTTAAACTTTGTTATCTGTCAATTTCTGAAATCTATAAACCTAGCGTAACCCCGAAGGATATTTTTGGGGCGGCATGAGATTGACAGATGAAAAATTAAGCAACCTTTCATAGCTTTTGTTGAGACTAGTGAGAAGGAAGATTGATTCCCCAGTCCCAAAAACCTTAAATAAAGATGGCTCTAAAATTATATTTCGATAAGATGTCCCAGCCATCAAGGGCATTACTTATGTTTACTAGAGCAAACAAGTCGGTGATACCTTGTCAGGAAGTACCAGTGGCCTTGAGAAAAGGTATTTATTTGTAATGTGATATCTTGTCGCACGATTTATATTGTACAAGTTGATAACCTATAGCTGCCACCACTTTATTCAATTGTATTTAGGGGAGCATTTGCAAGAAGATTTTTCGAAAATCAACGAATTACAAAAGGTTCCAGTGATAGACCACAATGGTTTCAAACTTACCGAGAGGTATCCCTTAAAATCAATTTCAAAGAAGCTGCATCAATGAGCATAATAATTTAATCGCTTTCTTCTCAAAAGTAATACTGTTTTGATTTTTAAACTATTAGTGTAGCCATTCTTCGATATTTGTGTCGTGCATTTCCTGTTCCGGATCATTGGTATCCGAAAGACAGTAAGCAAATGGCAAGAGTAGATGAATACATGGCTTGGCAACATACTACCCTTCGTGCTCATGGATCAATGTACTTCCGAACAATTGTGATTACCCCTAGAATGACTGGTGAACCAGTGAATCAAAAGCGAGTTGAATTTTTTGGAAGCCAACTAAAAGTCGTGCTTGGTCAAATTGAAAACATATGGCTTAAAGATCGTACGTACATAGCCGGCGAAGATGTGACAATTGCAGATTTATTAGCTGTAACGGAGTTGGAGCAGCCGGGAATGGCTGGATTTGACGTACGACAAAATCATCCTGAAATAGCCAAATATATGGAAAGAGTCAGACTACGTTTGCAACCTCATTACGATGAAGCTCACGACGTTGTTCGAAAAGTTCAACAAGTTTTTTCGGAGAGCAAGTTGTAATTTTGTTGAAGAATAATAATTATTATTGGCATGGACTACTCTTTGCTTTAAATCAAATCAAACTAAATATGAATAAATTTCTTCTTGTCGCATATTATTTAATGTGTACATATTAACAGGTATCATGTTCATAAGTTTCCAGTAACCTGTTTACTCGTCTAACTTGCATCAACCGTTAAAAACCGTCATTTTTTTCATTCCGAAACTGGAGCTTTTCAAAAAGGCTTTACCTTTACACACACGTTACACGAATGCACATTTTAAACAATGTTCATGACAAAACTAACCTTCATCCTGAAAACAACAGTAACAGTTACCATGCCATTTTCATGACAAAATGCATTTGTCCCGAGAAGATATGCAAGCCAATATTTCTGTCACAATCAAAATACCTAAATTCCTACAATTTATGTCACCGCTTGAATGTTGCTTAGGAACCAATTAACCGATACATATTGCCTAGGACCTGATCAAGTTTGGTATTAAATGGACCGTCATGAGGACAGGGGTCCGTATGAAGGCGGTTTGGATTTGCCAAAAGAATTGATAACTGTTCTGTTAGTTTTTATTTATGACTTTTAGCGTCTCCATGCAGATATATGCATGTCATAAAATTACAAATACACACGCATTCTCTTCACTATGGTAAGCTGCTACAAGTTAAAAGTATCGTTAAATTAAGTTTTAGTAAGATTCTAGCGATGCTTTAATATGCCATAGTCATTTAAAAACATTTTTATTATTCAAATTAAAAATTCCATCTTCCCTGATAACAAAGACCATGCACTATATATGTGTTGCATGCACTTACATCGTTGCATTGAAGAGGACATCTAGACGCTAGAGCATCTTTATAATTTGTAATGTTGGTTAAATACTACGTAATATTTATTAGCCGAATCTATTGAACGGTGGTAGGTTAATAATAACAAGCAGTGCCAATTGAATAGGTACGGATGCATGCACCGACCTATTACTTAAAATGTCCACATTATAGTCTCAATGCATCCACCTCCAGCATGTGATGAAAACGTGATGCTCATTCTTATCAGGAAGCAAAGAAATCTCGTATAGGTAGCAACTTTGCCAGCCTGCTTGTAACTAGTTAATTATGCTGGTTCATTTTTTGGCATGTACTGCTCGTGGTGATGAGAGAGGTAGTATCGATATATAATTACAGTGATCAGATCAGATCAAACTGATGAAGATGAAGTTTTCAAATGATTTATTACTATTTATTCCTGAAATCGTTCACTATAGGTATCAATGCGGGTAGAACGGTGGACCGGTAGCTACTTGTGACTTTCAACCCCACTTGTCACGGAACCTTGCCTACCTTGCTATATGAAGTTATAAAGAAATATTTTACATGGGATACGATATGGCTGCTTTCATCATGAAAAAACGTGCTGCCTACGTCTACCCTTGATTTTTTTGTAAACTATCGTCTATAAATATAATGTAACATTTAAATTCTCTCAGCAGCCGCTGGATAATTTCTGCTTGTTGTATCTGATGCGAATGTCAATGTCTATATACTACAAGAATCTAGTTTAGTTAGACTATGAACCTTTCAACTAGATGATCTGTTGAGTGGACATGTTCTGTTGGACATTAAACTGGATAAAATAACTTCTGGTCATATATGGCGTATTTCCAAACGATGAACTTGTTGAACCTTACCATGCTACAAGGTACGCTTGTGGATAACTTATGATGAGAGTAATGGTCAATTTTCTATAAATCAATCACGTTTTATTGAGTTGTCGCTACGTTGGTAGTTGGTCGAGGCAATCGTGAAGTGCATGTGTGCATGCTGTGCATTTAATGATTACCAATCCGATCGGCTTTCGTCATACCGTACTTTACATGGAATGAAAGGAGAACTTTGGCTGCATACCATTACCATCAACCACACTATATGACATATACATGACATCTTTGAATGTTGCTTGGCAAAGTTGATTCTGCTGCTATGCTGTCTCAGTTCATTACTGCTCTAGATAAACCTTAGGAAACGCCATCCTTCTCACTTTCATTGGAGTCTCCGCGGAGGAAGCAGAAGCTGGAGAAGTGTCCATGTGCTTCCTTTTCTGTGCAACTGTCATCCACCTACTGTAATGTGTTAAATCTGTTACTTTCGTGTCCCTTCAACATTTCTTGGCAAAATGTCTATTAAAGACTCTAAAGATTCGGAGAAAGACTTGTTGGTGTATACCTACAGGTCGCATCATAACGCCTATAAAGAGGAAGATGGTTCCGGTGCAACTATCGTTAGGAAATCCACCAAGACGGGTTGGTGGTACACATTCGCCCAGTATTTTCATGGAGTTATCCTCATCCACTACTTCCTGTGGTTCATTCCTATGATTTTCGTCCTTTACATACCAACGTATTTCGGGTTTTGGTGGGCTAGTTGGATCATGCTCACCATGTACTTACGGACGTACTACAACAATGATGAGCTCAAAAAAGGAAGACCTTGGAACTGGCTAAGAATGAATTCAATTTGGAAGTTAATGCAAAGTTATCTCCAGCTAGAAGTGGTGCGAGAAGCAAAGCTGGACCCGAGAAGGAAATATATTTTTGCAACTCATCCGCATGGAATAATTATCTTGAGTAGAACATCAACCTATGGAGGAGTGTTTGAACGTTTATTTCCAGGCGTTGAGCAACGTGTTTTGGGTATAACTTTACACTTTACGTTATTTCTTACCACCCCAATATAACAGTGTTGATTTGAACTATATTTTCAAAATTGTTGTAACTTATAATGTTTTTTTTATTTGGAACAGGCGCTACTCCTATGTTCAACTTGCCTGGCTCACGAGAAGTGTGTCTGTGGATGTCCGCCGTCCGTGCAGACAAGGCCAATGCTATCCAAGTTGTTCGCAAGCATAAATTAAATCTGGTTCTTTACCCTGGAGGAAGCTCCGAAATATTTGAAACCGACAGCGAGTCAAATGATACAGTTATCATTGCTAGAAAAGGGTTCATCAAACTTGCCATTCAAACTGGATGCGATTTGGTACCCACGTTTGTCTTTGGCGAAAAGCACGCTTATCACAAGCTAAATTTACCCGAAAAATTCAAAAAATTTATGATGGACACATTACGCACACCCCTAATCATCTTCTGGGGAAAGTTTTTTACTTGGCTTCCACTCCAGCAAGATAAATTCTTTTTATCAGTTGTATATGGAAAACCTATTCGTGTTGAAAGAGCAGAACCTGAACCAAGTGAAGAGGAGGTGGATCGATTATACGAGAGATTCTACGGCGATATCAAAGCTCTCTACGATAAATACAAAGAACGATATGGCTACTCCGATACTGAGCGCTTAGTTATTCGTGAAGCTCACAAAGAAGATAAGCGACGAAGGAACAACAATGACGAGAAGATTCATCTAAATGGATATAGCAACGGTAATGGTGTACATCAACCGTCTCTGGTGGATACAGGAAAAATGAATGGAAACGGATATACTAACAACGTGTATTCCAATGGTTTACAAAATGGGAGCGCTAAGTTGATTAGTGTTCATTAATGAATCGACATCATCTCGGTTCTCGAATATATACTTTTTTGTCGCTTTACACAACGCTTTAACTATTTAGCATTAGATTAGGTATCAGACTCTGTATAAGTATTCAAGATATGTGGACAAATATGTAAATAGTCGTGATAACACATATCAAATACTTACTAAGCAAGGAAAAGAACCGGTGTAGATTCGCTCCTTTGTGACTGATTAAGATTATTTTTTTCTTCCTTCGGCAAACTATACTTGAACATCCCTTTGTTCTGTGTTTAAGGTGACAGTAGTAAAAGGACTCCGAAGAACTATCTATCTACATTATGTTGTTTAGGTTACTTCAAATTTACTACGTACCGCTGTGGTACATTAAGTTATCGTATCTGATATTTTTCATGTATCAATGTTACAATAAAGTTAGCAGATTAATTTGTTATTCAAAGGAAACTATAAATTATTCATGACAACTGTGTATATCATATACCATCACCGTTTACCAAGCTGCCTGACACTGACCGATGAGTGAGGTTTGACAATTCTCACGTCACCCCATGTTACCATACTTGCTGTCATGTTACATACAACAGCATATTGATCTCCCGTCTCCCACTATTNAGGTTTGACAATTCTCACGTCACCCCATGTTACCATACTTGCTGTCATGTTACATACAACAGCATATTGATCTCCCGTCTCCCACTATTTCACTTTTATGCCTACGCAAGTGTTTTTACATTTTACATTGCCCTTTCCCCTTTCTCCAAAAATATTAGTTCGGTCAGATAAAGGAGATAACAGAGCAATGCTATCACATCAATATATAAACTTTATGTACATGACAAATTTTTGTTACGAAATCTTGGACAATAGTGAAGCGAGTTAACTCTAACTCGACTCGTGTAAGCGAGAAACTACATATTATGCCACTGTTCATGCATATTACGTGATTTTCATCTGTGACAGGCGTTAAAGATCATTAGCCGTAATGATAATTATCTACCATCATGAACTTATCCAGCTGACTCTGCTGAAAGCAAAAGTTTGCTGGAAAAAGCATATTTTCTTTCATAAAATTGAACCTGTAATACAGACGTAATAAAAGTATTTTAATTGTAAAAGTGTAAAGTAAAAATCACTACATAAACTCTGGTGTATCTAGAATATCTTCTCTAGTCATCTCAGTATCATTTTATCATATCAGCATCAGCGTCATCAAAGATATGTTTATCGTTAACTGGAATACTAAATTGCTTATCTTGCTTGTGAGCATAGTTTCTAGAGTTGCTTGGGTTGGCATATGAATAAAGCAAACGTTGAGATGAAAGAGTGAACTATAAATTATATTGAAAGAGGGATTATTGAGCTAACATCTCACAAACTGCTTTTTCAAGAAAATGGAAGTCACAAGTAAAAATATATTATACATGCACTTGATTGAAAGTAACAGTTTCTGAGATTTTTAATTACCGTCTTACATACTGATTCACTGATTGTTATTACATACATTACATAACATGATTGTTAGTTATACAATTAGAAAGATGAGCTCATAGTATGGAATGGACAGTTTGTAGTTTTTGTAAGTTCAGCTCAATTTTGCGAAAGCATTTTTTTTTCAGAAACTGCAGCAGCGTGAATTGTCTTTTTTATTTTTTATGATTTTTGCAAAATCTTAAATGATTGTAAACTACGGTAGTGATACTATTATATTGTAGCAGCCGTCAGCTAGTTAAAAATGACAAGATTCATTCATACCAAAATGGGTTAAGAATAAACCACTAAACACTCTATTATGTTTTCGAGCATCTTAAGTATACAAAATATGGTAGACTTTGGGACAACTTTAAAGAGGGTGTAATGATACGTGACCATGGGTTTCAAGGTCACACGCAGCTCCAGGACAACACGAGGAAAGTAAAGTGGCAGATGACTATGTGTATAGTGTTATGCGATGGTCGTCCTGACGGGTGCCGGTGTGTAAGTGGAAGTATATAATAAGTATAGCATGCGAGTTTGTTATGTGGTTGATAGTGACGAAGGATGTACGGGAGTTTTGTTGACATTTGTTACAGACAACAGATGCCTATTGTAAAATATATACAAGAGATATAATATTACAAGTTTATGAACACCTGATAAGGTCATAGCAAAACTTAATTAACTATTTTGCTAGTAATACGAACATTCGTACATATCTATATAGTCGCCAGGCATAACTTGCGCCGTACATACAGCAGAAATTTTGCACATTTACAAATTTTTATTTAGTTTTCACACGTGGTTTCGTCACCCTTTCTCACAGATCACGTAAGTTCTGACGATCTGACGTTCGTACACAATAAAACTTGTCCTATTTTACTTTGCAAGACTGGCACTGTGCCATATTTGCTTTAATTATTTCAAATGTTCCGAAATTTAGATTAAAGCTCGTATACGACGGAAGATTTTTTTAAATGGATAAGCTCAAAATTTTCGTACATCCCATGTCACAGCCGGCCAGAGCTGTGATGCTTTTTGTACGTGCCAATTCTATACCGCACGAAGAAGTAATAGTCAATTTAATGAAAGGTAATATTTGTGTGTTTGATATTTCCGAACATATTGAAATCTTCATGTCACATGTGGAAAAAATTCCATGCTGCGCAAAGCGTTTTTTTACAGCTTTTGTTACCAGCACCTGACCGAATTTATTATTTTCTTTCCGTAGGAGAACAACTAAAAGAAGACTACGCCAAGGTCAACCCTCTGAAAAAGGTCCCTGTGATAAACCATGATGGATTTTTCCTTTCTGAGAGGTCTGTGAAACAATGAGGTTACATATCCGACTTACGACATACTTCAAGTCAAAGTGTATGTCCACGTGTATGAAATATATTTCCTTATGTACTAAGATGCTCGAAAGTTCTAACTTTGGATTTTCTCCAGTGTCGCTATTTTACGGTATTTAGCCAGAAGCTTCTCCGTGACCGATAATTGGTTCCCAAAGGAAATTACAGCTCAGGCAAGAGTTGACGAATACCTGGAGTGGCAACATCTTAACACTCGACTTTATGGCACATACTTTTTTGCAGAGAAATTTATTATGCCAAGAGTAACCAAACAACCCGTAAACGAAAAAAGAGCTGCTAACTTCTTGAAAGGATACAAAACATGTTTGGACCAAATAGGAAGTATATGGCTAAAAGATCGTCCTTTTATTGCGGGACAAGATATAAGTATTGCTGATTTACTTGCAACTGCTGAAATGGAGCAAACTGGTAGCTATCTTGTTTAAATTGTTATGCGTCAATCGTTGTTACTTACACTTTTGCTTGGAATAATAGTATTGTATTATTAATGACCTTGTATTTTCAGCGGTTGGTGGATATGATGCCAAGGACCATCATCCAAAAATTACAGAGTACATAGAGCGCGTCCGTGCCCGCCTTAATCCTCATTATGACAGTGTAAACAGCACCGTTAACGAATTTGCTCAGAAAGCCAAAACAAGAACATAAAACAGTCGGACTGCAAGTTGCAGTGCCAAAGTCTTCATGAAGGCAACAACAACAAAAAAGGGCTATAATATGGTGTTGCATTTTATTTTTAAGTCTAATTTTTGTCAAAATTACACCGACTTGTTTATGTCAAGTTTCCATAAGTTTGCTTATGGGTGCAAAAAATAATAGAGGAATAAAATAAAAATATAAGGAGAATGTCACTTGCTGTTTAACATATCATCACGTATAACTTAATGCCAAATCCTTTAAAAGTTATTTAGTTAATTTTACGATAATTATTTATTGAAATGTGCAGTATTGAAAAACAATTTGACAACTTTTGACATATGACCAATTAATTATGATCAAATCATTTACCTCACCTTTTGCATTTGATGCATCCATATATAGTTTATAATTCAGTCATCTTGGCTCTTTTGTCACTCGATCCTTCTTCATTATTATTATTATTATGAACGGCGTCCTCACCCTCAGATTTACGCTTTACGCCCAAGATTGAAGTTTCACTACCGCTCACAGGGACATTTCTGCACCGAAAGCTTATCTGAACCCAAGCTATTTTCTTCTGGTCAACCTGTTCTGATTCCTCATTCGGAGGTTCCTGATTCTGCAATTCCTCATGAAGGATAGGGGGCGCATTTTCTGAGTCATATTCCATTCGGGTTATGATGATGTTTTGAGCAAGTAAACCATTATCAGTGTAAGCAACAATTGAATGCCCATTTCCTGATAATGCGTTATCATCTCCGTTGATACGGATCTGTGTGTCAGCGTCAAACGTAATGCTATTGTTGCTTCCTATAAGGCTTATTCGATGCTCCCTGCCCCCAATGTCAATGATGGCATTGTCAACCGAAATGGTGCATTCCAAAGGCAAAGGGCCAGTAACTTTTATCTGATTGAATGAAAAAAAGCTTAGGAAAGGATAAAGACTAGTGATTTTTTATGAAATTGATCAGATAGACAATTACACGCTGTTCATGGTCTTCTTCGTAACTCTTAACTTGGTAGAACGTTCGGGGACTTGGACGGCTGCGAAAAATGTACCAATCGTAGGAGGAAATACCGAATGCAGCTAAAAGATTACCCATGACGGTGGATTCTTACACGGTGTTGACTTAATTTGACTTATCCCAAGAGTGCGGTCATAGAACTAAAATGACTTACATTGAAGTAATACAGGCATTGAACAAAAATGAAAACAAGTCTTTTCAAAAAGATTTTTTCCAGCGAATGATAACATAAACGCAAAATAAACAAGGGTTATCCTGGTTGCATAGGAAAATTTGCTGCATGAAAAATGAGTTAAAGTGTCATTCACAGTGGACTATGCATATGTTACATTTTTTTTATCTTAAACGGCTTTAATGAAAAGTCATTTTTT
>JAHZNE010001255.1:0-32721 GCA_027744055.1 Callyntrura sp. NNG-2020 | reverse complement strand
AAAAAAATGTATTCAATTCTTTTCACGAAGGTCATTAACTATAATGCCCCAAATATATGGGAATAAAATTGGAGAAAAGGCAAAACCGTATAAATACCGTTTATTTTTTCACTAACATATCACAATATTATTAGCATTATTACGTAGTTCTGTAGACGAATTCTATAAAATTGTTGAGTAGTTAACACAGTTAACAACAAACCTCCACAATTGCCAAAGTTGGGGATTTGCAGGTTGCCTTTCTGTCCAAAATGTTACCAATGAATCTACTCTCCCACTCCAGGCGTGAATCTAGGTACACAAGAAACAACAAAGGTCGACTGTCGACTTTTGAAAAATGTACAACACCGAGGAAGCAAAAAAGGTAGCAGGTGGTATCCATTAAAACGAAAATGTATGCTTTATTTTTATGCACGTCTGCATGACACACAGCAATAGGAAAAGTGAGAAAAATTTGGACTGAAAATAGTATATCAGTATCGTGCTTTCTTTAGCTATTTCTTTCCCTATTTTTATGCCATGTTGAAGAATATGTGTATGCATTCTACAGAATGTATAATGATAAACAAATATATTTTACTTTTCATCCCTGCGGATTTCCCTTCACGTTTTTCGTCTCCATTCCTTTGTCCGCTCAGCTACGCTCCCCTTCTTCCTTCGCTGCTATTATTGCCGTTGCAATTTCCCTTGCAAACTTGAAACTTGAGACAATAATACTCACCAGAGACAAAGGAAAACCTTGTTTGCTGTTTAAACTTTCATAGTAGTTTGTATCTTCGCTTGTTTATTCACGTCACTATTTCATGCAAGTTGGAAGTACGTAAAAGTGTGTAAGTTTAAAGGAAAATGGACTCCATGGACCTAATTTCATATATATTATGTGTGCAAGTAGTTTCTTGCGTTTGATGTTCCTAAAGGCGAAATATAGAGCAGCTAAATTGAGTAGGGGCAATTGATGTACGCGTACTTACTTTTTAATGCATTAATATACCCGCTGTTTTTCCTGCATTTTAATTACAAACAAAAGCAATAGAAAAGTACAACAAACATAAAACATTTTTCTTCGTTTGTTGGTGATGGCAGTGTTTATAATAACCTCTAAATGACAGCGAGTTATGACTTTAAAATCAACAATGGTTAAAGCTACGTCTTTTTTATGCTAAAAACCAAAAACGAACATTATTTTTGCACTACTTCTAAGCATGCTGTTATAATGTAGGCGCGTTTGCTAAGTCTTTTAAATGGACCGCTGCCGCAGTTCGCAGGGATCATGCTCATTAAATGCCTTTGCTTATTCACAAAATGAGTAAGCGTGTGAGTTAGTCTTTCCGTCTTTTGAAACTATGCCAGAAAACTGCTCATTTATTTATTTACAATTAATTAATGGAATGGAAGTTAGTGATAACTGCAATATGTAAATCTTCGTGCAAAATACAAATACACTCCATTTTCAAGCTAAAAGAGATTGCCAGAAAATCAAGTTACTCAGCAGTGAATAATTTATGTTGAAGGTTTCGTTTTTTCGTGTGAGTGTGAGTATCAGTTGGTGGTCAACATATTTATCAATTTATGCTGTACGTCACATTCAATTTATTTATTTTGTGTATTGGGAAGCTCGGTAATTCTTTATTGATAAATTTTTCCATTTTAACAGTCATGTGAATTAATATCAATAAACAATATGTATGATAGATATATATATCTCAAAACCAGCACAAAAATTATATGATTACCTCAACAATGTTGAACAGACTTACTTATATTTAAGAGGTAGCGGCCATGTAGCGGCTAAAGTTCTGCACAGCTTGGGAAACTTTCGTTGTTGAAAGGTTTTATCACATACCATAAAATAAAAGATTACAGTAACTAAAAGTAAGTTTAAAAGCTGTATTTAATTTCTTTGTTACTTTTGTCTCAATTTCCAATGCACGGTTGCAACATAACTTAGGTATATATCGTAGCAATAATAGTTGACACGTTCCCAACAGGAGTTGTACATTTGGAAAATTCTCGTGGTGTATGAATACATATATGTATTTTGTTTATACCTAAATTGTAAAACGTATCGTATACTGTAAAGAAAGCAATATAAAGTTTTGTATCATCAGCAAAATGTGCGAAGAGCTGCCGCCTATGAAAACAGTCCGCCTTGTTCTTGGCACCCAGAATGTCTGCATTCACTTATTGGTAGGGTGTTTCTACAATTGAGCCATTGTAAGACCATCGCAGCAGCCAGAGCGACAACAATCGTCAAGATAATAAACATGAATGTTTTGATCTGGTCTAATTGTGGTTGAACTTTCTTGCAAACGGAATCGGTTATCTGAAAATGGCACAAACATACCCACAGTGAACATAAATTACTGAGACCAATACTAATGAAACTACGTTACCACCACCTCATTATTTTACGACTACTCCATGAACACAACAATAAAAGGGAATATGAAATTCCACTATTTCTTTTCTGACAAGACAACCAGTTCCCCCACCCCATTTTCCTACGTAGGAGGTAGTGTAGCATACTAAACCGCTACTGCTGCTGTATTTTTCCTCGTTATATAATATGCAAAGTAATAATAATGATATAATGACGATGCTATTTGTATGCTTTCATATTCTGACCTTTTTCTCCAAATCCTCCAGACCTCGTCGCATTCTATCCTCATTCATCGATACGGTAGGCCCACCACCAGCTCCAGTATCACCGGGTCTTGGTTCCACATTAACCGTCACCTTAAAAGTATCTACGGCCGTTCCAGACGAGTTAATGAGCCTCTGGAAATGTCAATAAATTCCAAAACATTGATCAGCACCTTCGTTTTCTCCTCATATTATTATCATTAACATGATCAGCTCAACGCAGTGGCAGCGCAGGCAGGTCCTTTTACTACTATTATTATTAAATGGAGTAGTAATACTGTTGAGCAGGGTAGTTGCTTTTGCTATTATAAAAAATAAACCCCGGCTCCTAACCAACTACGTTTATTTCCTTTTCATCTTCCCCAACCTCCAATTCTCTCTCCCACCATCATCATATCGTTTTCTTCATTACCCGTTCAAGCGAAAAGCGGTTTGGCGAATGGGAATACTATTCACCAGCACCAGTCGTTGTTGAAATGAACAAAACACGCTCTCGCTCTACTAACATTGATTTGATGCCTACCTCGATCTTAAGTCTTATTGTTAGTAGCCGTAGCAGATAGTATAGATGTATAATGAGACGCACGTAACAAGGGCTGAAACTGTTTCTCTTGAAAAAGGTTATGCCTTTATAAAAAGTACGCTGTGTATCTTATACAGCAGCAGCAGCTAAACTGTTATTGTCTTTGTTTGATATTATTTTGACTGCTATCATCTAAAATGGAGCATTTATAACTTTTGCCCTCTTTCCACCTCTGCGGAGCTCAATATTCAACTAAATTATTTTCATTTTACTATTCTTTTATTCCCCCTCAGCTTGAAAATTGCAACGTGAAACGGGGAATATGTGAAGAAATATATACCCCGTTGGTTGATGTGATTATTGACCTATGCATTCATCTGTGGATATAATACGTATCATGATGATGCTTGATGTAAAAAGGAAAGTNTTATTCCCCCTCAGCTTGAAAATTGCAACGTGAAACGGGGAATATGTGAAGAAATATATACCCCGTTGGTTGATGTGATTATTGACCTATGCATTCATCTGTGGATATAATACGTATCATGATGATGCTTGATGTAAAAAGGAAAGTAAATAGTCTGTGACCCGTTCATTTTATAAAATCCGGTGCTAGTCCCCATGTCTCATTACCATTATACGGTGCAAGCTAAAACTTCGAATGCTATAAAATGGGATCATCATCAAGCGGTGGTGTGGTGCTGAAAAATACCCCTCCACCTTCTTTTGCCTGGGCGAAAAGGATTTTTTGTGAGAGAGGCTTGTTAACGCACAAGTTAAAGGAGAATGACGAAGTTGAAGAGGGAACAGATAGTTTAAAGGGACATGGTGTACGTCCTTTTTGGACCTGGGTATTATGATGGTATATACAGTCTGTTGTATCACAACGTTGATCCACGTGAAAGGAAGGGAAATTTTGAGCACATTTCGTACGTGAATAATAGAGGTAAGTGGGGAAAGGAGGTATAGACACAGACTTGCAACAAGAAAGAAGAGGGAGAAGGTGAATATAACAATTTTTATGCTCTACAAAAACATCTCTTGTAATACTCATGAATTTGGTGAATATCTGAATATGTACCGAGGAAGTGGGTATGTATGACATGTTACGGCAAAAACTCGACGTGGTGGTGATGGTGGCACTAAACCTGACTTTCTCTGTTTCATTTTCCCCTTTTATGCCCAATATTGAGGAATTTATGCAGGCAGATGCAGATGGAGTCAACAATTTTCAGAGAATATCAGATAATATAGACTATAGGCGGATATGGAAAGGCGTTAAATGCTAGGGGGATCGTACTGACGTATTACGTTGATAAACGTTGGAAAAAGACTTTGTACATATGAGTCGTCTTGAATTACGTAGCTGAGTAGATGTGGAGTAGGTATGTACACAGTTCTGTTGATGGTAATATTTAATTTTTTAAGTAGCCCTTTCCAGCTACGTCAACCATATAAAATATGCTTTTTGTAGCCCAAGGTCTCAGAATAAATGTCAACCTCCTTCTTTGGGTTACATGGGCGTACTCGAAACTAGTTTACCCGAGATATCAGGTTTCAGGAAACGATGTGATATCATTACGTGTGATAGTTTTTCACGTAAACAAAATTTGCAGAAAGTCTTCTAAAATAACAAAACATTGGTTACATGAAACCACTTCTCTATTAATTGCTCTCATCTGAAAAGCACAAACTATATTTCTAACATGACAATATGGTATGTTCTGAAAATAGACTTAAGAAATATCGATTGTTATTGTTGAATAAAGAAATATCAATACTTTGTTGCTTCCAAAACATCGACCGGCCAGGTAAAATCATATCTCGCGGGCGAGTGAATTAATGCTCGAATAAGAAATGCTGTAGACAAAGAGCATTATAACGTTGCACAGCTGAACGCCCTATCTACTAACAAGCAACCCTACGTAAACATCCGTGTTCTTTTCGCAGAATTAGGAAGGAATTACAGTGAAAATGTTATTATACGGTTTTGTCTGAAGTACACATAATAGGGGCACGAAGAACGCTAGCAAGATTGAACGTTATAAGAGTACTATTTGCGCACTATATAATTTGCTGACGGTGCTGTAAAGAAGGCTTTTAGTAGGTGAAAGAATGAAGAGAAGTGGTAGTGAAGTTCTGAATGTAAGCAAAGTCTAATAATAAAATTAGGAACATAAAAGCATGTACTAATGTGTATTTCCACCACTACCCCACCGTATCACTACCAGTGCCGTCGCCAACCACCGCTATGAAATATATACACTTCTAATAATAGACAGCTTTGCGTGGAAATACTTTGCTGTGTGATGATATTAGTGGCTAATGTCTCTTCTTTTGTCTGTACCTTGAATATGCTGTTAAGATCGGCAAAGTTGGAGTTGTGAAGGGACTGAGTTGATGAGCTCACACTTTCACAACTCTCGTCATTCAACATGTCTTTGGGCAGGATACACACTTGGACTTGAAATCGGTCTCGCTGGATCTGTGCGGCGGATACGCCTGCTTGGGATGTTATTGGAATTTTAGCAGTGCCTCCTGCTTCAATCACAGCAATTGTGGGTCTCACCCGGTAACGATCTGGTGATGTTGTCTTGATCTGTAAAATCAATTACTCAAATTAAATGAATGAACATGACGAGAGATGAAGGGAGAAAGAAAAGCAATATGCTATATAGTACGTGTAAATATACTACCAACTGACATTTTTATTTTGTATCTGAACCATTTCATCATCAACGTAGCTAATAGGACTACACACAGTACATATTTTAGTGTCATTACTTCACTTGATGTAAAGTGAAAAATAAAGATGAGACAATAACACTCCAACTAAAAGTTTTTGGTTAAATAGCTCGTCTCCTCTCTCTCTCTCTCTAGTCTCAGTTTAATGTAAACTTTATACGCAAAATTGTTTCACTAATTTCCTGTGTATCTGACGTACACGGCTCGTTCCGTTTTGTTTCATTAGGGTCTCTTTGTGGGAAAAACTCATGCTTGGTTCCACAAAAACACCAGCTTCGCACGAGAATCCAAGAATTTCCTCTTCGTAGCTTTTATATTATGCACATACTAACATACCTTCCCCACGTTTATAACTGCACCTCGGTTATGGCTGGTAATAATGACCGTATAATAAAATTTATAGGCACAATGCTTCCACTTCCACGACGTACGCACGTTACATGATTTCTGTATTCCCTTTACACGCTGGTTGGTTCATTTGTATTTTTACTGTGCCTAGAGCTGCTGAAAATGGAATCAGGAAAAGGGATGCTAAAGAAAACATCAGCAATGCTATCAACTTTGTGTTTGCCGTAGCTACATGCACTAACATCACTACCACTACTACATTACATGTACATACGGCATCCACACTTACACTTGTATGTTTTTCCTCTCCTTAGAGAGAGAGAGAGAGCTGGAGATTTGCAACAAGCAGCATGCTTATAAATTAATACCTTCTTGTTGTCGTTCTTATGAATGGATTCTGTAACGTAACTTAAAGATAACGCACAGAACGGGAGACGGTGAAAGTCTTGTTCTGTAATAACGAAAAGGTTGTAAATGACGACGCCCTAGTCTACTTCCTTCCCACGATTCTCTACCCAAATGCATGTGTAGTTGTTACACTTTCAAAAAACGTTCTATCTATGCCGTCTCTGTGTAGGCACTTCTTTCTCCTGCTTACAACTTTTAACTACCCCTGTCATCACTAGCATCATCATTATGATGATTATTTTAACAGGCGGATTATACCAAAGTCCCCGTAGTTCACAGTGAACCAAGTGAAATCCTGAAAAAAATAAAACTATTGCCTTTGTTATTGTACGACGAGCCCTACATGTGGTTTACAGCCGTCGTGGTTGTAATCTAATGCGTTTTATAACGATATTACTTATTATGTATGCGATGTGACGTGTGTTTATATAGTTTTTGTTATCATTCTACCTACTACACTAAAAAAGACTTCACTACTACCCCGATCATCAGTGTACGAATATGCCCCTGTTGTATCTGATTGCCTCTATTTCCAAGGCACGTACCAAAACACGACAGTACTATACGTATCGTCGTTGTCATTTCGTTGATCGTCATCGTACTGAGCGTGTCGTTCCGCATGGAAATGTTAGATAATATTGTGAGAGACTACGAAAGAGCCTGAAAATCCTCAGATGCATTGTTCTATGCTCTACTATAATATTACTTGGGATGATGATAACGACAACGATGATATAACATAACACGGCCGAGGTGTTCTATAGTCCCACTAAATCCCAACAATAGGTTTTAAAGTATAAAGAGGTAGGGGAACAAGGACGGTCTATTGGTGAACTAAAAATGCAAGAAAAAAGAACTTTTCTACATTTTATTGACTTGCGAATGCATAAAAACCATGTAAATCCACGGGAGGGAAAAAAGTAGGGAAAAGGTTGTGTCAGTGGTGAAAATTGTAGTGTGTTGTTCACCACCACCACCTTCCTTCTGTGTCAGGAAAGAGGGATATGCTCGCCTGAAAAGGGAACCAATGAACCCTACATTCATGTTTGAAAACTAAAAGACTAAAAGAGAGTCAGCAAGAAACTTTTCTTTCCCTGGCTTTCAAATTCCATTGATACTCTCGGGGTGTACCCCCTCTGAAGGGAATATATGGAGCCTCTTTATAAGATCATTTTAAATATTGCAAGGGATATATGGGAAAGTGAGAAGGGAATGCAACCAGAATGATATGCCTAGCCCAGGTCGAAAACGATCTTATATATTTCATGACGACGTCAATGGTAAAAATGGATAGATGCAGATGGATGGGTAATATCCAACATGAATAACTTTTCCCGGAAGAAGTTAGTAAAATGGATGATTGAGTTGGCTAAAAATGGAATAATACACTGGCCCAGCTACTGCATAAAATACCTACTTGTGTGGGTATGATGATAAAAACACTTTTGCTGACGAATGTATGGACCATTTTGTGCAGTTGTGCGACATGCGATGTGGAATGTATGTTTGTATGTACATATATATACAGGATCGTACATTGAGGATTTAAATTTCAATTCTTGGTCGGGCAAGACGGGGCACAGGACGACAAGAAGTAAATAAATGGTTGTAGTTGTAAGCCTGACATGAAAAGGTTCTTTTCATTGATTTGCCATCGTAGTCGTAGTTGTTGATGCTACATCAACATGAAAAAATCGACTTACTTTGAAGATGATTGAACAGGAGCCTTGTGCTATATTCTGAATGTGAAGACGACAGGCATATTCATCATTTTCCGTAGGCTTGAATACAATTCTTTCGTCGACTTCCGCCAAACAGTGTTCTGTAAAAGTCATTATTGAAATAATACAGGCATGAGATAAAGAAGAGCATCTAAAAGCTAAAGAGAATGATGGATACATACTTTTGTGTCAAAAAGTATGGCCTCATTGTCATCCTGTTTATTCAGGCCACAAACTCTTTATCAAAGGGTTTGGGTTGTATTGTGTAATATTATTAAT
The DNA here is from genome assembly GCA_027744055.1 of Callyntrura sp. NNG-2020. NCBI lineage: Eukaryota > Metazoa > Arthropoda > Collembola > Entomobryomorpha > Paronellidae > Callyntrura > Callyntrura sp. NNG-2020. The sequence continues at coordinate 24,054 of JAHZNE010001255.1, read as the reverse complement.
TCTTTTAACATCATCATCATCATCACAACAACACTGGACTTTTTGTTATTTTGTTAGGTACCTGGAGTGATCATCGATGGCGCTCCTCCTTGAGCGAAGGCTACGCGGGCAGGGCTGGGATTTTGGGAATTAATTGGAGTTCCTCCATCCCCGTACCCGTTGTATCCGTGTTCATCATCTGCTCGTGATCTGTCTGGAGTTCCAGGTTCAGAAAATTTACCCTGTACAAAATCATTTCAAGAGTGAAAATCATTGGTGTAGTGTTATAAGTCGCAAAATACCCTTTTTCAAGAAAACCATCCACTCGTCAGATACTGGCATTCTTGATACACTCACTTCAAATGATCGAATGAATAATGTAAATATTTAGCTCGAAATTAGATACAACCGCAGTGCAACAATAGTAGAAGTAATACACGTCAGTGTGACATAGAAAGGTATGGATATAAAAAGCCTGTAATGATGATTTGGTGTATACTTAAAACCTTTGTAAAATAACAGTACACTAGAACTGCCTGATTTAACTAACTTCGATTCCCTAGAATAATTCTATGATGATAATTTTCAAATCAAACAAAACATTTCAGCTTTTTAGTATTATGCACTGCACTAATCCGAGACCAAATCTACTACACCACGGACCAAGATACAAAATCTACCTACTTTCACAAGCTCTTTGACTTTCACTGAAAATACAAGTTGTATGAATTTGTTTTTTGAGGGGGATTGATATTTCTATTGGATATTCTTCTTGTAAAATGTAACGTTGTTCAAGTTACCCCTGACTACTTTCTACCCGTAGTGTACCAGAGTTTTGGTCTCGGTCGGTTTCCCGCTCGCGTCTCGTTTGTAATTAAGCCCTTGGCGTGGCGTTTTGCGTCTCTGTAAAAAAATCTGCAGTTTTCAATGGTCAAAACATTGTAGAAAATAATAAGAGTTTCTATTGCATGAACGAAAAGGGTATTAAAATTAGCAAAACTTTACATTCATTCTTTATTTCTCTAATTTTGTTGTTTCTCCTCATTCTTTACGTTCACGAGCATGAAAACGACATAGACTAATAACTTGTAATTGCAGAGAGGTAGTCGGTTTCATTTTTATATACCCCGTTACCTTGCTCCTTGCTTTCAACAACGCCGAAGCACTAAAAATGAATGAGTGCGCCAACAAAAAGGAGAACGAAAGGTATAATGAGTGCAAGCAAGCAGTCTTTCATTCTCTTCCATACAATTCTAACTATAGTTTTCCTTTATACCCCACAGTTTATAAGGAGTTATATAGCTTATAGTAAATGACATGATGGGTAGCATCCTGTATTATTCTCGTAAAAAGTTGTTAAGTTGAGGGATTAAAGAACCAGAACAAACGAAAAAGTACAAGTTATGATGGCTGGGCCAAAACCAGATAATTTTATATATCACCTCGTCTTCTAAACTTTCACGGAGAAAAAGTAGGGACTACAGAGGCGTGGGGGAAACGGGAAAAATGAGAACTAACTTTTATTTCTTTTCCTTATGCTTCTCTTCTTCGTGGTGGGACCTTTTGCTGACTCTGCATTGCATTTATTTTTGCTACTCGATTTGCTACATGTAATGCCAACTTGAAATGATATAAAAAAAACTGGGCACGCCAGTTACGACAGTTTCTCTAATAGCGTCTATAACACAACTTATAAAAGGTGATGGCGGCGGTGATGATCTGTTGTAACATTTTTTCATATGGAGTTATAAGGATGGATAATACTTCTAACAGGAACGACTTCACTCTTAGTTTTTTTCATGTGCAACTTTCCCCCTTGTTTGCTGTTACTTTTTCCGTTTTCTTTCACTACTGCTGTTGCGATACGAAGTATTCTTAAGTTGCCACTGGTATAACAAATGCTCTCTTATTTTTTTTGTATTTTACTCCGTATGTACCATACATATTCTAACTGCTACTTCCATTTCCACTTACTTTTCTTGGTTTCGGGTCAGGTGGGCCACGGCCATTTGGCATGGTTCTCTTGGTTCGGATTTCTGGCTCAAACTTGTACGTGTAATTGTCATTTCCTCCCCATTCTGCCAGCTGGTTGTCCGCATCTATCCAGTCCTTAAGTGTTTTCTTGTCAACAAACTTGACTCTGTCAACGAATTTTGGGGGAAGCCAACCTTTGATGATTTTCCATGCAGCTGTGTGTAAGTAGACAAACATAAGAATGAAAGGCAAACCAACTATTGTTGTAAGATGAGAAAAATACAACGACAACGTGTTCCTCAAATCTTTCTGCTGTTACTGGAAAAGTTCTTGACGTGATCAGGTTAATGGAAACTTGGTGTGGGGTGACGAACAAAAGACATGTATTTGTATGGCGTTAGAAGACATAGATCGAAGCTATCAACGTAACCGTGTAGCATTATTTTTATTTTTAATAGCTGGGCCCTAGCAGTCTCACAAGAGTAAGTAAATAAAAAAATACAATTTCTATTAAACCATAATATGGTGGGAGCGTGTACAAAAGCACAAATCTGAAGAGTTACGAGTACTTTAGATAAAACAAAATTTTTAACAATTGAAACAATGCTTTGGCTTCATTGATTGCTGATCTTTCAGGAAGTAAATCATTTTAGTTTACAAAAATATCATGTATCAATGAATTCAATAGTAAACTTTCTTTAATTTGCAGCAAATGTAGTAAATATAACTGTTTAAAACATAACTTCTATTGTTTTAAATGATGATTTGATCCCATATCAGACTGTAAGAATGATCCCGTAATTGTGATTTACGATCAAGTGGACTGTGTAAACCCAGTTCCATTTTTTATTTAGAAACCTTAATATTCTACATTTTGTAATTTTTTATGTCAATCTCAACCAGACTCGTCAGTTTTATGTCCGTCTGTCAGTCCCGTAATCACGATAACACTTGAAGAAGTTGGCGGATTTTCCCAAATCAATGTTCAGAGAATAAATCTTTGAGGTATATGCTTTCCGTAGTTTCTCCCGCAGGTGAATTACACCGTTTTATTCTAATATTGAATTGTATACAATTATATACGTTTGCTTTTCATAATTCAAATGTGATGTTTCATTTGCACTATTTTAACCTATACACCCAACCAAATCAAACATCAGCGTAGGTGTGCCTTACGAAAACTAAACGATAAAATATAAAATAAATATTACTGCTACAGTAATTCAAGGAAAGGTAATGAGCAATGACGCTCTTACATTACTCCCGGCGGTTGCCAGAAAGTTATTATCAAAGTAGATTTAAACTGTCAATTCCATATACTTTTGCATAAATTTTTTCTTGTCGTTGTATTCCTATTATAAAAAAGATGACTTTCAAACTGATTGTATACATCATTGTTTAGTTGATTATATTCTCAGTATAGTGAATATAGTACGTTTAAACCCATCGTCTACTTTCTGCTCAACCCACTTATGAAGGTACTTCAACCCATTGTAAAGATATTCTGAACTCATTAATATATTTTATATATATAATGTAACAATTTTGTGTGCTAGGCTTCATCTGAGGATAATGTTTTATAGGAATCCTGCGTCCTGCGTACAAATCAAATATACGAAATCTATGAATGCCGAATGGGGTATCTTCATGAGAGATTACATGCTTACTTTCTTTCTGTAGTGAGTGATGTTACGAAAGAAATTCTCTGTCTTACTGGTTCCATTTCAGTAACAAGCTCCAGTCACAGTCACCAGTATCAGCTTTATTTATGTGTGGTTTAATGTTGTACAGTAATTCTATACTTTATAATGCAACTCACAATCAGCCTCACGGTTCGCGATCATTTGTCAACTTATCCTGACGCAGCACGACTTTAGTTTTAGCAGGAAAGAGCGCAAATATTACATGTCAAATAGCCCCAGGATACATGCCTACTACACTATTGTACTATACATGTGGATATAAAAAACGTGTAGGCTCTCAACCTGAATACTTGCAGCAGCAGCAATTCCATTACCACGTACGCATATTTGGTCGGGATCTGCTTTTTACCAAGAGCAAAAATAGATTGAATTGCATTCTATTATTGAATGATCGAAAACCCTTTTAGCTTATTTCCCTTCTGTATTCAATCCAACTGTTTGCTACCTATCGGTTGTTGCGTATCGGATAAAATATTTATAACCGTGAAACGCTAAAAGAAAGTTCACGGAACTGAGTTTTAAATCTTCTGCCTTGTTTGGTATTTAGTGGCTAATTAGTTCAAATCAATATCATTATCTACTGTACTGTGACATTATTATTCATAGGAATCGCTAAAACCTTCGACGTGTTCAAGCCTCCGTAACGCTTTGTTTCTTTCCAACAAGTACTATATCAGTCATATATTCACATATTTTACAAAAAATAACTTTCTCTACTGAATACAGACATACTTTGTATTACCTGACATAGCAGTAACAATGTCATCTACCTAATATCTGAATAAGTTCAAATGAGCCAAGGAAAGATTTTGTTTTAAAATATTTACAAACAGGAAAGTTTGTGCTGTCGCAGGGCTCCCGGGATAAATTTATCTTGTTGTAGGCTACTATCTACGTGCGATTTAATGCTAGTTTACTTATTTCCATAATAATTCGATCTTAAAATAGCATAACTTTTCGAGGTTTGTTATGGTCGAGATTACACTCTCCCAGTCTTCTTATAGTTGACACTAGTCCCTAACTCTAAGTTTTCATGCATCACCCGAAAACCACTTTCACTTTTTCCTTCACAAAGACATATCATCAGTCCACATATCAGCTAAAATGAAAAAAAAACAAGAGAACGAGCGAACGAACAACAACATCAACGGAACTATCAAGCAACAGAAAAGTTTGCACTTTCACTGTATACACGACGCAGCACATCGCAACACCACCAGTAACATCGGTAGTGTCACAGTATTCTTCTTAAAATCTAACTGCCTAGCTCCCCCACTACAATGCCTGTGTTTTCGTATAGTTCCAAACAATACAAAAGAAATGCTTATAAGTGGTATACAAAACACTATATGTGAGCATTATACGACTTTTCCGTGTGTGGAAATGTATGACACATGTACGTGATTTAAAGATTTCTTTTGAGCTAATGATATTTCTCCGTCAAGTGAAATGCTGACTTTTCCTTTCTTCCTTTTTCTCATTCCGTACGAGATAACTTTTTTTCTATTCGCTCTTTCATCCACCACCGCCGTAGTTGTATCATGGTGTAAAACTAAAGCCCTGTAGATTGTGTGTGTGTGTGTGTGTGTGTGTAGCATTCGTGGCATTGTATTTTTTTTTTATAAAAAAGTCCTTTCGTACAGACCGGAAGGGTAAATATGGGTATTTTAGCATGAGGTATCGTCTTCCTGACAACCAGTCTCTTCGCAGCGTTAAAAGGTATAACCCAGTTTCCTTCCTTCCGCAATCCCTCCATTTTGCCACCTCAATACTTTTCGATTATTAATAAGCTGAACGTAGTTACCTTTATCCTTCCTATAAAATAGCATCGCGTATTTGCTCAGTATTATTTCTGCAACATCATTAAATTTCTCGCTTGGGGGAGCACTTCACTTCATCCCGCTTCAATTTTTTTGATTTAAATGAGGAACCAGACGACAGACAAAACCAAATGAAAGAATGCATAACTAAATTTTTTCTTTTTGCTCTCGCACTGAGCTCAAAATTGAAGGCACGTATGTACGGTCCTACAATAGAGCCTATAAAATAAAAATATATGCGCTATTAATACTTACTATCAGATAAACACTCTACATATAGGTACTTCGGCAAAAGGCATATCAATATAGAGACATTATTTGTAGCATTCCTTGGCTGATTTCTGTCAAGTGTTCTAGCTACAGATAAAAGCTCCCTACAGCTCTAGTTCCATCGTACCATCTTACATTTATTTCTCCGTACAAATAAGTGAGATCGATTTCGATTCTAGTTTTTCTCTACTTCTTCTAAGACTTAAGTGGCTTTACACACAGTTAAAAAGACGGATGTGGATTGAAACATACATCAAATCAACGGGACACAAACAACCGTGGTTTGGCGACAGACAATCCCTTCTTGATTCCATGTTTCCCAATCATTTCAAATATACGGAGAAACGTACTCAAAGCTTTTCATAATGTTGCTTGAATCGGATTGTATGCCAGCAACAAATAGTATTAAAATAAACTTTACGGACAAAAATGCTGTTAAGTTTTATATGTTACGCGAACACGCTATCAATTTAGCATAGGTAATGTACAAATTGTGTCCTGTTCCCAGACAAAAAAGTTGTTAACCTGCTGTTGCTGTCGTCGCATTATAAATGGCATCGAATACCTTTTTCTGATAGGGAAAGTAACGAAGGTGGCATCCTATTGTGGTTAGACTGGGATACTATCAAATTGTAAATATGTATATATGCATTACACCGCTTTCACCAAAGCAGAAGGCGTTTTAAATGTATCTGCAGCAAGCTCCTCTTCTTTCGTCAATTGGCTACAAAGTTTTTAGTTGGAGCATTCACACTCAAACAAGGAATATAATGCTGTCAGGAGGAATATCTGCCATCTTTTAAAAAGATCGAATGAAAAAAAGCAACGGGGATTCTCTTTGCTGTCAGCTTGGGTTATGGGACAGGGGATTAATGTAGGAGTTTTGGTGTTGTACTTTTTAATGGATATTCATTGCAAACGGATGTAAAGGATTTAGTCAGGTATAAAATTGTCGAGAGAGTTTTTTTGTATTCTTAGTGTTGCACAAACTAGCGCATTGTGTGTACCTGCAGCTGTAACCTCAGTATTTATATGCAAGTACTACATAGGCAAAAATTATCAGGGTGGTTGGGAAACCTCTACAGCAGCCATACTTTTACCAAAAAGTATGAGAATGAGAAGCTCGTCAAAAACTACTTCAGATTATGAGGTATCGTTGTATTAACAAAGTAAACCAATAGTAAATCAAAACAAAATCGCATTTTACTTTATACCAACTTACCGTTTAGAAGCCAAGGCATCTCGAATATCATCAACTATATGGACCATAAAAAACAAACATAATATCATCAGTACACAAAGCATTAAAGGTAATACTGAAATGAAATGAATTGCTGTGCGATTTCACCATTTAAATTAACATTAAATGGTATTGGCAACATTCTAAACATAGTATTTGGCACGCCACACAACTCTAAATCGGTGTTCCAACTTCAAAAGCACAAGTCCCGGTGTAAATCAATGGACTTTCACCTTACATTTTTGTAGTCTTTGCAATTTCTACAAGCAAAAAGTTAATAATTATGAATAAAAAAGTAATCTTAGTATATGGCCCTTACATAATTAACGAAGTACGGGTAATACGTTTTCAGCAGGGTAATCAAATACCGTACAAAATCCATATCCATGTTCTGCCAGCCTAAAAATTACAGCGGTACAGAAAATAAAATTTAACATCACTTAAATATTTACAATTTTACAATAGATTTTAAATAGATAGACTATATTACCTGTGTCTTTCATGTCAAATATAATGGAAATTTGGTCACTTTGAGACTCCCTGAAATTGCCAGTAAAACAAAACGATTTCAGAATTGATGAAAGAAAATGCACATATGATATTGTTTCTAGCCATGAAAAGGGTGTGCATGAGTGAGTGAAACTGAGAAACGCAAGGGTAAACGTATAATAATTTCCCATTTTCTTTTCGTAATAGAACAGATAAATAGAAAACGAAGCACCCTCGGAATCAATGAATCGATAGTAAAGATGAAGGTCGCTTATATAATTTCAAACACTGCACTACTTTCTTTTCTGAAAGCAGCCCAAATATATGAATGAATCCGTTATTTCCCTAACAAACCAGACGACTCACACTCAACTCGAAAATTGTACTTTTTTCGGTATTGATCTTCCGGTAGTTTGGAGATAAATATATTTTCAAACAGGCGTAGCTTTTCCTGTGCTACAAATAAATAGCCAGAAATATCATAAAGAAACGTGGGCTTGTTTGGTTGAATAGCTGAGGGAAGATTGTTTTGACTTCATTTTCTTTGTGCATTTATGATTCGAGCGAAAATCTTGGAAAACAAACAAAAAGCAAACAAATCGTTATCGTTCGACGACGATGCCAAAATAAAAGCATGTTGTTGTACCTAAAAACAAACCCTTTGCTTTCACCACTTCTACTGTTGTTGCGTGAAAAAGCCTGACTTTAGATTTTCTTCGTCTTTTCTGTGAAATCATTGAAGTAGCAGGGACTCCACCACCGTTGGGAAAGGAAAGAGACTCCAAACATCCAAGCGGATTCGTGCTCATTTTTCCACATGTCAAAAGCAAAAACAACAACGAAAGACGATTGACTCGCAAGGAAAGAGACTTTCCTTAGGTGGGTTTTCGGTTTACCGGGCGTTATGTGTGCCTCTGTTGTACTCAACTTCATCTCTCTCTCTCTTCTCTCTGCTATTTGAAACCCGTAACAGACTGATACTAAACAGCAACAACATTTCTGCATAGGTACCGTTCAAGTACTAAAGCTAAACAACCAACTAAACTGTTGTTGGTAGTTGACTTGCATAAAGATTGGAAGTCATATACACTAGAATTTTCGATGTGGCTTCTTCCATTCAACGACTACCACTACTACTGATTTTAGCCGTTTTAGCGGATGATCAAACACCAGCTAACAAACAAAAGTGAAAACCAGTCAAGCCAGAAAAGTGAAGATACATGATCAGAAAAGGCGGTCGGCTTTTCCCAAACCGAATGCTACATTTTGAATAAGTCGAGAGAGTATCCTGTGTAAATATGAAACGTATTCATCTTGTATAAACACAGATATACACGTACGAAATGTACGGATTTTATATATACGAGGCAATACAGGCTTTAGTTGCTACGTAGGTGCATTATCCAAGTTAATGGTTGATCTCGTCTTTTCTCAATAGCACTTCACTTACATTGTGTCTGCCCTCACAAACTTGGTAGTCTATACGTAACCAATACATTTTCAATATGAAAGTCAAATATTTTAAAACAAACTTTTACTTGGTGCTTGTGGGTCAAGGTTTTTCTAACAACTTATTTCGAAGAAGCGTTTGGGGAAATTGGGAAATACGACACATTACATTCTGATTCGGCTACAATCAATAGGAACCAAACAACTGGGAAAATAACCCATGCGTAAATCATCTTCAGAGACGTTTTTACTACTACTTACCATATGGATAAAGTATCGACTCACCTCTCAATTCGTTCAAAATAGTATACAATAAACTTTTGAAGTTGATCCATTTCCAGTGTTCCCTTTTGATGGTGTTTTGCCTTGAAAATGAGCAGTTTTTTCCCGAATATATCTTTATTTCTAACAAACAACACTCCTTTCTCGAAAAGGGAAGCGTCCATTTTGGTGTGATCCAGTCCTGCGTAAAAGGGGATAAATTTTTTAGCATTAGATACATTGAACAATGTAACATTACACAAATTGTAAATTATTATCATTAGGGAAAGTAACGTCTAAATGTGGTGGGTACTAACTAAATGCCAGACGTCATTTTGGCAGAAAAATTACAAAATTCCAGCGAAATAACATCTTTGAAATGATTTTAATGGCCTATTTATGCTTTCATTTGCTTTTATACCAACTAACTGAAAGTAGACGCGGTATTTTATTCTAGATTTTCTATTTTCTCCAGAAATAAGACGATCTAAAATGTTCGCATTATTTCATCTCCAAGAAAGTTTAATATTATACTATTTTTTGGCAATGAAAATCAATTAAATTTAAACGGAAGAAAGTCAATCTTTCTCTTTATCGCTTTTCTCCATCTTCCTCTCTCCCATTTTTGTTCACGTCACTTTAAAAAGCACTCATTCAACCTTTTTCCTTCGCTTACTTTTTCTCTCTCTTTCTTTCTCTCTCTCTCTACTTCACTTTCACTTATAGTCTGTCTCTCTCTCGCTGTTTTCTAAAGCCCCTGGCATCACTCCCATTCAAAAAGTCATATACCAATCATGACATAACCGGCATCTTCACAAACATACAATAATAAAATAGGTAGTTGTACTCTTTCTTTGCTTTCGCACAATAACAGCAAATTTAATAATGCTACTGCTAGAGTAGCACGCAAACATATCACACATGTTTTATTATCACCAACATCAGTAACTTGTTCCAAAAATCAATGATGGTAGCCAACCATCATCGTCTGAAAAACCACACAATTTTATTTACTTTGGTGAAAGGAGTGTGTACCATGGACGCCTACTTGAGATTTTGACTTGTTTTTGGCCAAGCAAAAGAAGAAAGGCAGACGACAACAAGTCTTACGTAACTTTAATCAATAAAAGTCACACACGTTGTAAACAAGAAAGAATGAAACAGCAAATATAATGCTGTCTTCCTTCCAAAACTTATCATCATCTATTTTGCTACTCTCTGGGCTTCTGCCCTTTTACCGCCATTAACACAGAAAAATAAGGCACCATTGTTATCTATTTGCTATCAACGTCACCATCACCATTATCGTGCTCCGTGATGCTTGCCTGGCTTCAAGTTTTCTTCCTCGTATCTCTTGCTCATTCCATCAAAGCCAAGCGCCATTATTGCTACTGTCCCATCAGTATTTTTTGTTTCTTGTAAATTTGTGACTTAAATTTTAATGTTTTTTCTTTAAAGGTCTCGCGTCATCTAGTCTTTCAAACCCGTTCGTGGGCGCCACCACTTAAAAAAGTATTTAGGCTCAACTCAAAAGTACCAGACAGATGTATTGGTGTATACAGGCAAGTAGCACAATATACCATTTGGGTTCCTTTCGCAGTGGCTGTCTGGCTATTTCTCTTTTTTACACATTGTACAAATGCTATATAACAAATAAGGTTTTTTGCTGATTTTCTCCTTGTTGGCCGACTGCCGCCACTATAAATACGTAAAGTAAAACACACATGCATAAAAATTCTCAACAGCATTCTTTGCTTCTTATTGTGATATTGTAAAAGCAAAAAAGAGATAGTGAGGAAACGGCAGCTGTCCGTCGACAATTGAAGCGAGCACTAATAATGGCGGTGAAACTATTATTATTACTGCTACTACGTACAATCGGAGTAGAAATACGAGGACGGCGAGTTAAAAAGGGAGACAGAAAGAAGGAAGGAGGCAAGATATGTGAAAATGGTTCTTGAAAGAGACGTCAAGGAGGAGAAATAAGAAAGACGGTATTCCAAGTAATGTAAAATTTAGGTAGGCATTCACTTCAGTTGGAATGGATATACTTTTAATATATACTTTTTTCCTACATTTACTATATTATTTCAATATGTCTAATACTACCCCTGGAAAAACAGTCGTCTTATTCACAGTTGATTTAGGTATGTATAGTTTTCGGCATTAAATTTCTATATATATGTGCCTTGGGCACACGGCGCGTTGCATTCATATCATTCCGTCGTCGTCTCACTAAAACATTACTGACAAGAATAATAGCGGCTTTCTTCCCAGAAATAGCACTATATAACAAAACATACGGATCGACTAAATAGTCCTTCATAAAGAATATTGCCCAGCTCATAGCCAATCTTGTTTTCACTCACTCTGGTCTTTTCATGTTTTTTTCAATGAAACATTTTTTTAAAACTTACTTTACAGTTTTGGTTGCCGTTTTTCATTTTGTACTTTCCCCTTCGTCTGTTCGTTCTTTTTTTACCTACACACTCTGACCGAGTACCAATCAATACATTTCCCACTTTTCCTATCATTATTATTCTACTTTCCGAGAACGTAAGAGTGCAATCGGGGAAATATATTGACCTCAAAACAGCCAAAAAACGTTACCAGAATCATAAAGGGATCAGTACGAAGAGAAATAGGAGTCAATGGAGAAATTGAGTTTCAGTCACAATTTCAAAGAAAAATTGTTCCCTGTTGTCTCTAGGGTCTGAAAAATCTGACTGTTGTTCCACACACATGCAATACGTGCCGAAATGAAAAAAGTCGGAAAACGGCTTAAATACGCTTTTTAGAGTTTGTATCCTGATGATAGAATTGAGAAAGAATCATAAAAATGGGTTATTCCTCTGTACTACGGTGAATGAATGTCATGTATGAAAATCCTTACAAGGAGCTTCATCAGCTTTACATTCGTTCAGTGTACAAGCACACATACACACACACATATATGGGGACGTAAGGTTTTGTCTTGGTAGTTAGAACTAGGTATACGGCACTAAAATAGAATAATATGTTCCATTATAACAACATTGAAACGAAAGAGGATCCTACGGGGATAGTAGTGAAAACAGGCGAAATGGTAGTAAAAAAGGACTTGAAGGAATTTTCACAACTCTTCTTCTCTCGTTTTTTCTTGGCATCATTTTAATACCTTACAATATCATCGTCGTTCTGTAATACTCCTACTACTGCTACTACTATTACGACTACTATATCTACCCTGTTGTATTAGATTGCCTACTTTTTGCCTTTCTTCTTCTTCTTCGTCCTCGTCTACTTGATCCTTTGATGAGATTTTTTCGTCTTTAAAGAGCACACTTGTTATGAGCGGGCTTAAGTAATAAAACCAACTGTGTAATAATGGCTCTCTTTTAGTGGCGGCGGCGGTGGTGGTGGTGGTGATATTACGACGATGCTATTCTCGTATAAAGGAAAATAGCTGGTGCTGCTGGTGAACGTTGTGTGTATTACAAACTGTTAGACACTACTGCTTAATAACATAATAATCATTCCAAGAGTAGCAGGACGATAGTTTGTGTTTAATACTTTAGCTATTTTTGTTTTATATTTTTTGCTACATATTTTTATATTTCGATTCTCGTCCACGAAACCTCTCCCGGAATAACTTTCAAGTTTCTGCCAGTACTTTGAAGTGAAATGCTGTATTTTTTGCAGAACAAAGCTAGCGGCGGTGGTATATACGTATAATTAAACGACGAAGTATTTTACTGCCTGGGAGCAAAGGCATTAATTTTACATTATTTTTGTAGCAAAACTTGTCGACCGAATTCTAAGAAAATGGTGGGGTAGGCACTAGGCACACATACACACACGTAAATGTAATAGTAGTTGCATCAATGATTTGGTGTTGAAATTTGCTGTTTGAAGATTCATACATGTAGTAGTTTATTGTTCATTTTAGGATATTATCATCTATTACTACCACATTAGTTATGCTCATTAGCTGTTGGTACGCTCATAACAGTTGTGTTTCAGCGTGGAATTACTGTGAGCAGTTTCACGTTTCAACTTTCAGGTACGTCGTATCATTTTCCTCGACAGCAAAATCCTTTGGTTTCGAGTTTCTATTTTTAGAGTTTATGTTTTCTGTCTTTCTTATTCGTGTTGTTTTTCCCCCGACGGCGGCAGTTTTCAACTTTTGAGAGAGAAAAAACTGGGGTGAGGTAAGATCAAATGGTAAGCATATATATTACGCCGCCGTCCTCTCTGTCAGGTCATGGCTGAAGGAAAAACGATCGTTTAAACAGAAAAACAGGTATAAAAAGGTCGAATGTTGGTTGAAAAATAATAAATGTTCCTGCCCACTTTCCATCTTGCCTCGATTTTCATTTTCAATTTTACGTTTGAGTGCTGCGGAGTAGTAACTTTTGATAAACTTGTGTACTGCATAACATATCTACTTTGTTTCCCGATTCGATTACATCGAAAAGGACTTCCCGGTTTGTTTTATTTAAAGAAAATTGCCTGGTTTTTCTTACAATTTAGTTAACTTCTGACAGTACAATATGTTATGCATAAATAAAAAAAAACTTTAGCTCGTTATCAAACCATAACACAACAGCCACTTTCTATTTGCATCAGTGATGTATTAAAGTAGACCCGTTTCTATTTTTTTCTCTTTCCCTCTTTATTTTCCTCAACCCACTAGAAGAAAGGACAGCTTCTCTCCCATTTTCATGCAGGAATTATTTTCTTCGTCTTTGGAAACAAATGCACCATCGAGAAAGCATTGTGAAAGCCAGTGAAGTGAAAGTATTCAGCAATCCATATAATGTAATACATTTTGGCCAAATACCCTCACCAAATCATACTTACTTAACAATAGTGCGGAAATGGACGTCTGGTTTGGTCTCTGGATACTAATTCTTTTAAGTAGGTGAACGGAGAGTTTACGTGGGATATTTACATAACCAACCAAAAGGTGCAGAGCTTTTTTCCAGGGCTAATGCATCAAACTCTCCCTTAAAACATCCTGGTTTTAAGAACACAATAAGACTTAGAATCAGCTCACCACCACGTACAAACTACCTATACTTGCAGTATTCTCCGCGTTCATCTACAATTTCACCGATTGTGCTAATAGTCCATCTATTTCCCGTCATTTCACTTTTGTTGACAGCAGCTGGTGTGTGATTCCTCTGTCTGTTGCCAGTACCACTGCTACTTATGCTTCTGCCGCATTGCTTGTGTTGCTGGATTAGGCAACTTAACCAAATACAAGCCATTTACAGCAGAAACTCAATACGTTCTACAAACCGAACCGTATAACTATAATATTTTTTTCGAGAGAGTGAGGAATGAATGTCAGACGGGTTTACACAACGACCCCTTTTACTGATGTACTGCTGTAAGCCGAACCAAAGAAAGCGAACCGAGAGAGAGCAAGGAAAAAAGGGAAAATTGGGCTGTTTGAGTTTTGTAACCACACACGAAGATGAGGAGACGGCACAGCATACGGAGAAAAGAAGAAAAAGAAAGCCATTAGTAATACGATTTCTAGTTCAAAACGGCACAAGCCAACGAGAAAGATTATACTAGTCGCTGAAAACGTTTTTACTTCTACCTTCTACCATTTTCATACTTATTTTTGCTGGTGGGGCTGCTGCTGCTCCTATAAGTAGTGTTTGCGCTACTAAATCTTCTAACTGTTAACTACTAACACACAGCTTTAATATTCTTTTGGGCTTTTCCATATGTCTCTTGTCTACATGCTGCCGAGTCATCATCATCATCATCATCATCACGAGCTCCTTTACGGTTCCCTATCCAGGAATGCCGCTAGCTCTCAAACACAAGCATCTTTAACAAAGCAAAGCACTTGCACATTATCTTTTTACATATTGTGTTAAATGGCTATGATATATACACATGAGTGAGCACAGACAGAGAGAAAACATGGTTGCACACATGAACACTTGATTCTATCATCATCTACATCCTTCTCCTCTAGTCCCACTCCTTAGTATTCTTGTAAATTTCTACTTTTTTGCGTGTCTGTACATCCATCCGTTCCAATCCAACTCAGAGGGAGAGCGGGAGGGAGAGAGAAAAAAAACTTTGTCAAATAAACCCGAACATTTCACATCTGTGCTCTTTGTGTATGTTTCTTATATAAAGTACTCCCATTATAAGTACGTGAAACAACCACTCTTATTATTTTATCGGACATGGTAGTTGGTGTCAGGCGATATACATTGCCCAGTTGATTGTTAGCGGTGGTGAAGCCCGGATAAGGACTTATAGGTACTACTACTACAGAACATTACTTCACATGACTTTTACCATAACTAATGCCGGCTATTATTACCGAAGAGAAATGGCACGGCATAATAATACGAGTAGTTTGATGTATGCAAACATGTGTGTTTGACTTCGTCTGCAGCGGTACTAGTACAACATATCGCACCACATTTATACGAATTACATGTTCCATACAATGTGGCGGCAGTTTCAACACACACACATACACGCACTTACATACATTACGTAGCTTAACCAGTCACTAAAATCGTGGTGGCATTTGCCCTTTCTCACTTTAGGTTTTCATGTGTGTATGCCTTGATGCCTGTGTGTTAGTTTGCCGTTGGTCTCGATTCAGGTTTGCTTACATTTAGTCGTCAGTAGCACTTTTGTCTAAGAACTGACATCATCAGAAGAGCCACAGCTGTTTCTTGTTATGAATATATATCTTCTTTTAGCCAACATTTCAAGTAGAAGTAGTCGTTGTAGCAGTAGTGCAGCAGTTGTGTCGTGTGGTAAATGAGTGTGTCCTTCTCCCCCTCTCTATCTCTGTCTTAATATGTCTGTTTTAATAGAACACACACTCATCACCACAAGAGCAAACGAACAGTTAAGAAGAGGAGAAAGCATGGCTTGTGTTTGCTATTCTTCTTCCTCAATTTTTCCTACCTTCGAGTCATATGATAAAAAGGGGAAAAGAAAGAAAGGGGACGACGACGACGACGAGGAGTCAGACCCAATAATAGAAGGAAGTTGCTGGAAGCGATGTAGTTTCGCATCATGAAACTCTTATTTCTGCATGCCTCCTCTTCCTTCTCACATTATTGCATGAATGGTTTGACTTTTGCTGTGAGTGTGTACCTAAAGCTGTTATTACTTTATGTGTATTTTGATAACTTTTTTTATTCTTTTCGTCTTCTCCTTTTTCTCTTTCATTTCTAATTTTACACCACATGATTCATGTTGATGCCTTTTGTGTTACTTCTCGTCGCGGCAATAATACCACAGTCTTCCTATGTAATAAATACTCGGCCTGCTACACAAACGGGGCTGGTTGTATGTAAGAGCATTTTCTGTCGGTAATAAGATATTAGATCAAATACAAAGGAAGATGGATAGATAGGTGAAAGAAGAAAGGGGGGCTGAATAGAAAAATAGTCCGGGAGGTTGCTAGACTCCTTCCACTTGGTATACCTAATAAAATTTATGGTGGACGGTCTACTGGCTTTTCCCCACGCATATTCGCCAGCACCAAATACATTTTCTGCTATTTTTTCCATACAATAATAATAGAACGTCTACAA
The DNA here is from genome assembly GCA_027744055.1 of Callyntrura sp. NNG-2020. Taxonomy (NCBI): domain Eukaryota; kingdom Metazoa; phylum Arthropoda; class Collembola; order Entomobryomorpha; family Paronellidae; genus Callyntrura; species Callyntrura sp. NNG-2020. The sequence continues at coordinate 7,298 of JAHZNE010001255.1, read as the reverse complement.
TGAAAACTTCCAAGAAAATACGAAAAATGCTAAAGTGGCCAGACGTTCAGTCAGACGTTGTTGTAGGTATAACAAAAATGGCAGGTGGATTGGCATATGTATAATATTTTAGCGTTACTCTTGTACTGCGCTTTTTTTTATAATATATTGAATTGGATTCCGCAAATCTCATTTTGTCAGGGAAGATGGTGAAGCACATTTGATACCTGGTACGAACATTGATTTTATCCAGATTTACAATGTCAGACAAACTCTCACCTACCTGCCTGCGTAGTATGGGTCGGTGTGCTTCTATGCTATTGTAGGAGTCTATTGGTGTAAAATGTAAGGTAAAAGTAGAACAAATTTTTCTAAAGGACTCGTATGAATTTTATTCGTGGTGACGGTGTAGTATATATTTATTGCCGCATTAGATACCTAGAAATTTACCGTATTTACACCCGCACTTACGTCATTCAAAAAGGAAAGCACACTATCATCAGATAAAGTTAAGTGTAAAACCACACAAAAAATACCTATTGCTCAACACTGTAATTAACAAAGGTATTTGGCAACACTATGCGCATTTTTTGAAAAATTTAAGAGAGAGAGAGAGATAAAGAGAGAGGAATGAGGTAGCGTAGCATGTTTTCCTTCGTTTTTCATTAATACGTAGTTTTGAATGGTATGAATGAAACGCAGTGATTGCCACTTCCTATACTAATTTTAAAAACCTTGCTTTTGTTGAATACTAGCTATTACTTTCATTGCTGGTGCTGTTGTCCCTGAAGTAATAAAAACTTTTACTATCAACGCGACAAAAATGTTATGTTTGATTACAATCCGAAAACAAACTGAGCCGTGTAAACTTTCCCGTCGGTATGCATTTAAGTTCATGTTATTATAGAATTTTTTATTCTGTGAAAACGCCTTTTACAAATACGAGTAATTGCAAAGTAGGTAAATCGTTGCGCTCAGATAAGAATGAGATTTTTCACCTTAGCACACAGTATCGTGCAGATCTGTCTTGAACTTCTTGCTGGATGTAAATGTAATTATATTTTTCATTATATTGCTTCAATTATTATTCCAAACACACATCATTGCCGTTTCCTTGTGTCATGAATATGCAAATAACTATCAAGATTTTGCATTTAAAGTGAAGAAAATATGGATACACTAAAATTGGAACAGGACATGTGTAATAAATGAAGAAAGAAAATACGAAAGTTTTACCATTCACGCCAAACTCTTTCCGCCACTGGCAACATTCATACAGTAAATTAGTGGCGGTGCCCACATCTTGTTCTGCATGTGCAATGAACCTACGAAGCCACAGTTCATCTACTTTTACGCGATCCAAGTCATCTGGATGAAAATCTGAAAGAAATAAAAGCATGAGAAAGCAATTAGGTTATGTCAATAAATTACACATACGTTGCGATTACGGTACGTCGTTTATGTATCAATAAACTCTTTGATACCTCATGCCTCGACCTTATAAAAATGATGGGACCAAATATGCTTTTGTAATTCCTGTTTTTCCGAACTAGCTATGTAGAACATTTTTAAAACATCAAACACAGGTAAAAAAATGAAAAATCTACCAACAACTTTTATGGTCCCCTGTAAAACATTTACATGACAGTTAATTTACAAATAAATCTAGAAAATGACATAGTGGTCCCCGTCCTTTTGATCTTTTAAACGACGATGGATACTTCCTTACCTGGAAGTCCCATATAGAACTGGCTGGTAGCAATAACGTCGCGTCGCGTCGGTGAGAAATAACATTATAACAAATATAGATCGAAACGACGATTGGATATCGTGCTAGCGCAGAAAAGCTACGAAAATAGTTTAGAAAGTTTTCAGCCCCAGAGTTCGAGGTTGTGCACGTTCCAACTTTTAGTCGGACTCCTGCCACCAACAAACAAGAAGCAGGAAAAAAGTTTGTTTAGATAATGCAAACTGCTGAGTGACAACTAATGGGTTATAAAATTTTCTTTTAGTTTACACATAATACACTGGACTGATATCTGCTTATATAAGTTTATGGGCGCCTTAATATTCAGGCAGTTCCTTTAGTGCATGACTGTTACAAGACATCGCGCCAGAGCTGTAGACTAGTGCATACATGATTATTTTTTATATTCGCCATTCACGAAGCATATCAAGTAAATGCGTGGTTTCTTATGAAGACCGTGCTACATCAAAAATCCTTACATGTGTATAGTAGTTGGATAGGATAATGTGCTTTCCAATGTTACTATAAAAACTTGAAGCGCAAAAGAATTGCAAAATATCATTGTGGAAAACGGCAGGAAAAATAGGTCACCACAAAAAAAGAAATGGCGCGACTTTTCCCATATTCATTAATTAGAAGAATGACGTGAATGTTAAGTTAAAATGCGACAGCGTGCTTTCCAACTTTAGCTACAAAGCATGTTATCTAGCAAACTATCTAAGACCGTGGTCGTTTTTTGGATACCTACAATCTTGAACATTGTTGCTTCTCACTCTTTTGCTTGTCCCTAGTCGCTACTACGATTTCATAACTTTTGCAAGTTAAAGTCTTTTAACGAAGTGTGTTGGTCGTTGGTAGAGGGGCATTACGTACATATGTAACAGTGAGTTTCGAGCAGACAAGAACCTATCACCGATGGGGTCCGTTGAGCATCATAGCCGTATCATTGTACTCTCGTCTCGAATATTCAATAATAACTCTAGCAGACTTGCTATATATGCCAAGCTCAACTTATTCTCAAACCTGTGCATGTCATTACAAAAAATGCCGGATGACGATGAAAGGTAGAAAGAAAACTTTGTTGGAAATTGCCTTTTGAAATTATGTAAATAAAACGTCCTACCGTCACAAACTTACACCGATGGGTACTTATGTTTAAATGGCTGTGCTTGGTGATGCCTTTTGTTCATGGAGAAACTGAGAAACTATAGGTGAAAATAGCAAGAACGCTTTTCGATCATTTTTTTATTTTGGAGTGTGTTTATCCTAGTAGAGAGTTGCTAATTAAAGTCGAACTCATTTTCGTTCCTTTCACGAAGTCATTAACTCATTATTATTAAATGTAATCTATAAACTAGTTGAAATAATGGGATTGCTTTTGATTAGAAGAGTTAGGATTCGTTGGGGCGTACCTGGGTCGCTAGCTTTCACTTTATTAAAAAAGTCGGCTCTTAGTTGACTAAGTTGCTCGGTAGTTACTCTGTTAATGTCCTCCATTGTTGGCTCGGATGAAACGATTATTACTAACGTGAAAAATATATTCTAACGAATTTTCAGTCAAAGTGAGAGCAGTGCTTCTTCTTAAAACCCTGGTCAACTGCTACAGAAGGGGTAGGGTATTCTGCTGCGGGTTGTGGTGAAAGAACCGAACGATTCGATTTTGGAACAGTCACTCCACGTGCTGAACAACTTGTCAACTGCCTCCAACGGTTTGTGGTGTCGCCGCCAAGTAGATTGTTAGACGAACTACTTGATATGGTTTCAGTTCTATCACCGTTCTGGCATTCTAAAAGTTTTGTTGGTTTGTAGACGCCAAACGCTTGCTTACTTGGTTGCTGGCAAGCTTTCTTTGTCCGTACACTCAGCAAGCAAGCAACAGTGGCAATACAACACAAAGAGTGTAGGGTACAGGCTATTTTCCTGCTTTCACTTAAAATATACTTTTATACCAAAATTCGTCAGAGAAAGTCAGTCTCTGTGGGAATGCGTGTATATTCCGTTTTTGTGTAGTGAACAGCTGAATCTCTAGAGGAAGGTGTCGCTATGTACGAACTCACACTATTCGCCTCTGTTCGTTTAGTACTACTTTTATATCTCCAGGCTGTACATGTGTATCACAATGTGGTAAAAAACCAAAGACGTAGATTCCCCGTATCTACCTATGTATATTTACACTACTAATCCGGTTTTCTGAAGTTCATCTGGCGTATTCTTGTGCACCAAGTGAAAGCACTAATAAGCAAAGATACATTTTTTGACAAATGCAAGAACCAACTTTTAAAATGTATCTCTCCCTTTTCGCACTTGGCAATGTTTGATTTTCCTTCATCCACTGAAGTAAACACTCTCGGATATAAACAGAAGCGCAGTTGGTTTGTGGTAAAAGTTTCTCAGGTAGTGTCACTCAAAATCTCAGCTTGTAATTTTTCCTCTTATAAATAAAACTTGCTTCCAACAACAGCACCAGCAACAAACTTTCTGAGTCGGGAAACTGTCCATATGTGAGATGTATATTTTTAAAACTAATTACAACTTCACTTTTTTCGGAAACTGTCACGAGATAAGAGAGTCAAAGTAGAAGTGATGGTGGTTGAGGCGGAAAGAAGTAAGCTGTGGTGTGTCGAATACCTCGCTGCTGGTAAATGTTACGTCGTCCCTTGTTTTTGAAAAGTACATTTTCCAGACGGCGACTTCAATGTGAACGGGGATGGGCAAAAGAGACACGTTGTACGATGAAACAGTGAAACAGTTACAACGATGATGCTGATAATTATGTCACCAGCTGTAGCTGAATTCCAGTTCCAGCAGCAGCATCTGTTTTCGTTTATCTATCTGTAATAATAATTATGTAAAGGGTGTAGATTGCATAATAGTAAAATAAGCATATACCACACACGAGGAGAGTGACGTGATGAGATGGGTTTATTAGTACTACGATATGGATAGGTAGACAAAAGAGGAATAAAAAGGGAGAATAAAGCGAGAATGAATATGAACAAAAGTCGAGTGGTTTGTTGGTATTCTTGTTATATAAATATGATTATACATGTTATCCTAGACGGACAAGAAAAGGAGAGAGAGAGAGAGAGAGAGAGAGAGCGGTACGTACTTGTAGTCTGCCTCTCTGGTAGTCCCGATCAATACTTTTGGGTTTGGCGAAACACAAGTTGAAGTAAACGAAAGCTGGAAAAATGTTTGCACACCGAACCGGTACTATCTGCACATTTTTTGGTGTAAGCTCAAAATTGCTGCTGTTATTACTGTTCTGATGGGCGATTCCAAGCGTGCGTTCGATTTGTTTTGGGGATATTGGCTGTTGGAATGCAAGCATGTGGGTAGTACAACAGTATTTTATGACCAAAAGATGGTCGCTAATGTTTTTGAGAAACCCAAAATCTTTCGATCTTTTTCTCGTTTCTTTATTTGTCGGTATTAGATAGTGTACAAATGCTTAAGATAGGAACGGCACGTTTAGTGGTGCTACTAAAATAGATATGCAAGACGGGATAGCTGTCTTTGCTACATCAAATGTCACGCTGGAAGACATACAACAGTTGCAAAAGTAGCACGGTTGTTATTCCTTTGTTCTGAAAATTTACAAAGAACAATATCATAATAGGAGATAGCGTATTGCTTACGTTTCGCCTACTTTGACGTTTTTGATGTAAGGTAAAAATAGCAATAAGCTTGTAACATTTGAAGGATAAGAAATAATTAACTAACAGCACACTTAACTCTGCGGAATATTCCAGACTGTATCAGATTGCAACAACCTCAGCAAAATTTCATTTTTTCAACAATATTCTACATTTTTGTACATACTGTACGTGTTACGTGTATATTACTAAACTCAACGCATTCAAAATTTCATTATAGCTACGTACCTAGTTAAATGGCATCTGTAAAGCATAAGACGACGCAGAGATAAGAATACAACGAAAACAGTAGAGACGAAAACAATTACATATTATGGAGGATTTCCTCAACAAATTTAAACGTTACACTTTCACATTTGCATTTTCTAAAGTTTTGGAAATACACAACGTAACTTTTAAATTGCATTGCCGGTGCAACAGTTATTATGCAGAAATTACATGTAGGTAAATCCAAATTTACTTTAATAAATGGCAGATGCAACACTTTTCACACTTACTACAAAAATAGGATTTAAATTGAAAAACTAATCAAGTTGGCACAATTCAATGAACATCATTAAAAGCTGTTCATTCTTCCCAACAAAATGCTGCAGTAAAAGTAAAGATATTTGCTCACTCCATCAGTATGAAATGAAAAATGAAACGATGATTTTGTCGTTTTACACTCCAAATATACTTTGCTGACAAGGCAGAAAGATGGAAATAAATTTTCGCACTCACTGCAACATCTTATACGATTTATCTACATGGAACGATAAAATATGAATGTGCTGGCTGAATGAACACTGTATATGTAATAGAATATTGATGCTGCAACTGCAAAGACGAACGGTGAATATATACTTTAAGTGGAAAGCGTGTGTTCCTCCCAAAACCAAACCAAAATGACTAAGTCGCAGCAGGACCACGGTAACAAATCGTTATACGGTATAGGACTGAATATGAATATGACGATGAGGAAAACAAGCGGAATACAAAATTGAAATTGCGAACGAAAACTCCTATCGCATCCTAAATTGATGAGAGATGACAGGAAATAGGGAGGCTGTGTAGAAGATGCTGATTGAATATGACATGAACGTGTCTTTTTGCTCATTTATGGATTTTCCTACAGGATGGGTTAAGTGGGTTGGCGAATGGAGATGAAAACACTGATACTGTTGATAGGAAGTAGACAAAACCAAGAATGACTACAGTGTTGCTTTTACTCGATTCTCTATATTTCATATAGCCTTGCTGAAAGGGCACTTTTGGGTTACATGCTTACGTACTGACTAAGGTGTAAGGGTATATAGTTTGTGACGACAAGAGAAATATGTCTCTCCCTCCCATACAATTTAAATTTTCTCTTTGAACTATCCCATCTTCCATCATACCAAGCACCGTAGATTGTCTTGAAAGAAAACTTTTACATCTTCAACAGGGCGGAAAAATGAAAGATAAATAATATACATGTATGTACACAAACTCGTTCAAACTTGCGCAATATGTGTCTACATGAAGGACTTAAAAGTTACTGACTAACTACAGAGAACAAGGAATGAAACTGAACGTGTAGAAATATGAAAGGTACACGTACTTTCACATGATAACGAGCAACTTGATCCCTTGGAGAAGTGAAGAAATGATTCACTGGAGATTTGAAGATGGATCTTGCCGTGCTCCCGCTCTCTCAGCAAAAACAAGGGAGAAAGAGAAAACGAGTAGTCACGAGCATTATGTTTGAAAATGGAACTGAAGACATCTCAAAAAATAAAAATTCATGCCAACATAGACCGTTTGACAACGGGTTAAAAAATAATATAATGTGCATAGCAACTCGAAATGTTATCATTATAACATTAGATAAACAATATACAAGATACGAAAAAAGTACATTTTTCAATAGGAACTCGTGTGACTACTTTCAAAAATGT
>JAHZNE010001254.1:0-29620 GCA_027744055.1 Callyntrura sp. NNG-2020 | reverse complement strand
GTACTTGCATGAAGAGCAGCAGCAGCAACAACAACAACACATAGGCATTACTACTACTACGTCGACTACTACTACTGCCACGCTCTCCCATTGCATTTCGCATTCTTTTTTACACACATTCATTTTTCTTTTTCCCTGTGTATGTCTCTCTCCATGTCTGGCTCTGGCTGCCTGCATACTACTACTTCTTCTTCTTCATCTACTACGACGACTACAACGCTACTACTACAGCGGTAGTAGTTTTTGCACTTCTATTCATTCCCCAGTTGACTCGCTGCTGCTGAAAGAGGAAAAGAGACTGTGAGAGCTGTGAGCCAGCAACTTGCAGTTTCAGTTTTGTGCGAGTATCTTATTATCATCATATAGTAGTGTGCTGTTGCTTTATTGACAAAGAGCGTTGGAGAGAGCAAGACCATCGTTCGTTCTCTTCAAAAAAAGGTTGTGGTTGTTGTGTAGCACATTTTTGGGCCATTTTTACACATACACACTCTCTCTCACCCAGAAAGACAGATACATCATCATCGTTATCATCATCATCATCATCGTCAGCATCAACACATCTCTCAAAAATATCATCACACGCAAAGGAACACATAAACACAATTCATATGCAAAAGTACACGGGCATATTCCAGACGGGGAGTAAATTACTACAGGTACACAAGAGATAAGGAGAAAACTACTGACAGGTAGAGAGAGATATGTCGCGTGGTGTTTAGGAGAAACGGGCGTAAATATGCAGAATTTCAATTAGGGATACTCTCGGACTCAGGTATTTGGGTAGACGGCTCCTTTCACAAATTCAAAACAAACACTTATATGCACGCGCGTGTGAATCTGGTGTAGGTGTGTGGGTGTACTTTTGTCAGAGAGACAGTGAAAGACAATAATAATAATAATAATAATAATAACAGGAAGGACAACAACGGGGAAAAATTGGGATAGACCTAAAGTGAAAGAGAGTGGGAGACAGAGAGCTCGACAGGAAAGAGCAAATGGTGTAAACGGCAGTGATTCATTTGGAAGCGGCAGTGATATAGCGCTACATAAAAAGAGGAAAGCTGCCTTTTTTTCTCTCTCTCTCGATCATCGCGGAGAGAAGATCATTCATATGTAACCATCAATTTCCTCCGAGGTTCATTCAGACTTTCTCCGTATGTGTGCGTAGCTTGTCCCTGTGTGAGACGACAAAACAAACGGTGCTTGTTTCTCCTCCATTCAGTTATCAGATTCGTGGAAAGAAACAGTTTGGTTGCAGGATTTTTTCTTCCTGTCTCGGTGCAATTTCCTTGATATAAAACGGGTTACGCGTATTTATTCAGGGAAAAATGCATTAGTCTTACCTCTTGAAAAGCGTACTTTGTGATTGCGTCGGTGACAACAATTTTTTTTGCGTGGGGGGAGCTAATTCAATTGCCTCTTGCCGCTGTAACAGTAATAACTTAATTCATAACATGGCGAGTCTCGCCAAACGGGTGCTTCTTCTTCAAGTTATATCCTTTTTCCAGGATATTTGAAATGTGATTAGTGGTAAACGCTTTAAAGAACAATAAATGAACACGAGTATGACGTACATGTTGATACAGGCATAACAGGTAATAATACTACTACTGCTGCTGAAACGGGTAGATAAGCTCTATTATAGTAATATCATTGTTTCTGCCAATCGTGCATAAATTTCATTACCCAGGGAAAACCTCAGGACGACGGGGAAAGCACGATAAGAGGGAAGCTATATTCGCTATAAAAAGATATTTCGTATTTAAGCCGTGCCGCATTTTCTAGCCAGATTAAATAGCACACACGGAAAAACAAAACCAATTTGGTTTTGACGTTTTCTTCCTTTTAATATACGTGACATCGATAAATATTTTGCGGACAGCCTTTTCCAAGTATTCTGTTCGTCATTAAAGTGTTAGACGTATCTCTCCTGACTGACGCTCCGACTCCTAGCCGCTAACCCACTTCAGGTTGAAAGTGCGCAGCCAAGTGGCAACGGATTGGAGGATAACAACATAACGTTCAAGAAATTAAACAAAGAACATTCGGGGAACGGATTAGCTTTGAATTAACAGGAGAGAGAGAAAGGAGAACGGCAATCGCAGGCGGATGTAACTGCACTGGGAGGCTTGGTAAACTGGAAAGTGACAATCAGTTGGAGACACGCTGACGGCAGGTTGTATGTGACATGGTGAAAGCAGAAGAGACAAACAAGAATACGTGACGATTTTAGACTTTCAAGCTGAAATACCTGTTACAGAAACACAGTTGACAACGACAACGACTAAGTTTACATGTGGGGCTAAATGTGTTTTTCTCTCCGAAGAAAATAATAAATGCTGGTACATTTTAAAAACACTTGAGCCTTTTCTTGTTCCCCGTCAATAATTATAATAATAGCAGGCTTCGCCCCGACTAGAAAATAATTGCATTCCACTGGTAGCGTAATTATTTATTATTAATTAACTTACAAAATACCTACTCGCTTTTACAAATATATCTTGAAAGTTCAAATTAAAATCTTCAGTCGGAAAAAGATCACCTCAGGGAAAGCTTATACATACTGTTAGCGTTACAGAAAAACGAGTTAAATTAATCGAGTGTGGATTGCCAAAAAATTGTCATAATAATTAATAAAAAAAAACTTTCAAACTCGTCCTTCTCCCAGGAAAAGTATACCGTTAATATACAACAGACATACAAAACATTTTCCTTTTACATTCTTTTGGCTACCTCGACTGTAGAAAAGTTTCCCTTCGCCCAAAAAAGTCATTTACAACGACAGTTACTAATTCCAAGGATGCTTTTATAAAAGTACCTAAATTGAATCCAGCCAGGGAGTCACTCAGCTTCTCCGGCTACTCTGTTTTGTCTGCAACTTTGTTGAGAAAGTGGCGTGTGTGCAACGACACAAACTATACAGTCTATATAGACTCTCGCTCTCTCTCGCTCTCTCTCTCTGTGAGACCTTGACTTTGTGTTTTTTTCGTGGTGGAGAGATACACACACACACAGCATTGAGTAGCTTTAGCCCAGCTTCCAGCCAAGCATAATAAAGCTGCCCTTGAGTAGTAAAAAAGGAAAGCGTGCAAAGGAACGCTCTGCCTGGAGAAAGCAGGATTGGTGTGCTGCATCCCTAACAAACAAAATATATACCTAATCAACACACTAAAAAAAACTTTAAACAGGAAGTCCTTGAAACTCGTAAAAAAGGAGGAGGCTATCTTCTTTCCGTTCCTTCGCACACCTTATTGTGTCTCCATTGGTAAGTCTAACTTGTGATGATCTTATCATAATTCTGCTTAATTTGTCATAATGTCGCCGATAAAGATCAACTTCGAAAGAAACGGCACCCTATATCTATGAAACAACCTACTATTTATCACAACACGTCCTGTTCAGAAAACAATTCGAGGCCAATACAAGCACATATATATAGCATATAGCTACTTAAAATATGTATATTATTTTCAGCGATAAAAGTAGACGAGATATTATTATTATTATGTACGCGCAGCTGTGCGGCAGTAGTTTTGCCGTCTAGCCAGTCAGAAAAATAGATATACGCATAATTTTCTTCACTTCAAGGCCTGTTTTGTTTTTTCCCTTCTCACATTTTACTTGAGAGAGCTCAAGGATGACAGGATGACGGGATTACAAAAAAAAATTGTGATTTGCGCGCACAACACGTTTCCTTGATTCTTGTAAACGGTTCAACTTATCAATATATATAGATTGGAGGGACGACACGCAGTTTGCAAGGAAAAATTTTGTGGGGTTATGGTTATATACGTTTCTTTGCGTCACATGATTACGACAGGGAAAAAAGTTAGTTTCATATCAGCTCATTCATTCACTGTGCACCAACTGATTAGGTTGTAGTTGATATTGCCATGGGCCATACAACAGCAATAAGCTGCTTCGATGACGACTCAATCTCTTTTGCGTATCATATTGTTATAAACCCGTACCGCACCTGCATATCACCAAAGACGGTTGAGAGAGAAAAAAAACTACATTCATCCGTCTATTCGAAGAAAACAATGTTTTTTGCTGCGCACACGGGCACAAAACACAATAAAAGTGTTTTCCCCGGTATTACAAACCATAAAAGAACACGCCTGTTCTCCTGAAATGCAATCAAAGTATGCAGCTGCACTCTCTGCAAAACTCATTCAGTCAATAAACCTGAGAGTTATTACCTGCGAAATTTATTACCAGAGAAAAATTTACCGTGTGTGTGTGTGTGCGCGCGCTCTTCGATGATGCTTTCATGATAACAGATAGGCTGTGTTGTTGACGAGAGGAGAATGGTGATGATGGCGCTGAGGGAGATAAGCATCGTTAGAAAAGGCACACACAATGAATGACGCAGAAGAAGTGTTGATGGTTGTTTTTTCAAGTTGTGAGTGCTCTTTGCATCACTGAAGTCGGTAATAATTTTATTGACAGTTACTCAGAGAGAGAGAGAGAGAAAAACACAAGGAGATTATAATTGTTATTGTTATTGCACATCTGCTTTCGAAATCTGCTGCAAATATAACACCGCCACCGCCTCGTATCATCGGCGTCGTCGTCGTCATCATCATCGTCCTACCATAAAGTGCAGAAAAATAGAGCTTGAGTCATCATCATTGGTCGACGTTTTTTTTTCTTTGTCGTTTTTTATGCGTCGCTGATTACCAAAGCAGTTATGGTAGTATATTAGTCATGATGATTTTATGATAATGTATGCCTTCAGTTTTTACCCTGTCGGGCTTATAGATTGATTCAGTGCAAAAAATGCCTGAGAGGACTGAACGACTTTTTTGAATCAACACACACACACACATGAGATGTTCATCGCTGTACGTATACGAGTATATGTCTTGTTGCATGCGGGTACCTGTCTCAAGATACCAAGTTCCAGAACGCGCACTCCTCTCTACTAGTATAGTATTCCTGCAGTTTTTTTGTGGTTGCACAGGCTTTACAAATCCCCAGTCAAAATATCATAAAAGTTGTCTTTTGTTCGTTGGCATCATTCCTGTTGCGTTGTTGGCGTTCCGAGGGAAAAACGTAGAACACAACAGACTCCAAACAGCAAAACAATTATTTTTATGCGTTTATGCATTTATTACCTTCTGCTTTTTAACTACCCTCTCCTCCGACTCGGCAGACAAAGGTACGTGACTTTTATTTACGTAACCAACCTTCACATTTTTATGGGATGAGAGAGGATGACTGGTGTTGGTGTGGCGTTTTTTTGTTGGAAGCATCATCGCCATCATCATCGTGAAGCTGCTATTCGGTGTGCATTTTATTGGAATTATGACCTTGTATTCCCGATGCCTGTGCTATGTTGTTTTACGGACTTTTTGTTTTCTTTCCGAATTTTGTCTCTGTTTGCTTATCATTCTCGGAAATACCCAAAAACGTTTCAGAGGGAGAATTAGTAAGCGAGACAACGTAGAATAATGACCAGGATGATGATGAATGCACTGCTGGAATATTTCCTCGTAATTTCCGCAACGCCGAGCTCTCAGTTTGTTTCTCTCTGGCTGGAATACGTTTTGAGGTGGAGGAAAAGTGATGACAGACAACACAGCTTTGCACTCGACTATATTGTTCATTGATGAAAAAGCGAAAAGTGATAAGATGAAACGAAATTGCATGTGCCGCGCCCTGTATTTCACCACCACCACCACTTTCCTCTTGTAATACTCCCAACTGCACACATATATGACACACGTGTGCACTTTTGGGAGCCAGTTGGCTGTTGTAGCATCAAAGACCATTACCATCTTCCTCCTGTCAACAGACAAATGCAAAAATTGTTTGAAGAATCGCCTTGCATACAATGAATGGCTGAGCAACTCCCTTCCAATTACAGTGGAGAGAGAGAGAGAGGTAGCCAATTTTGTGGTAATTTCAAGCGTCAATGAAATCAAAATCAAACGATATCCTGGGAATCTTAACTACCTATTTCCACACACATGTTAAAAATTTGACGCCGTCTCGCTGCCAGCAGTACCACTATGATTGACAATACCACTTTTTTCCTCGGAATGCTCACAGTCAGTGTGTATTTAAATCCAACGCTGCTCCTGTGGATTGTTATTATGCTCTCCTCGGCGAGTCGTCCTCTGGTTGGTTGGGTTTCTTTCCAACTTTTCATTGTCTATAGCTTTGTGTGCACTACACAAAATGTTTTTGCTTGCACTATACTGGATGCATGTGTAATGCAAATAAAATGGTGTGTGTGTGTACGTTATGAATGGAAACGAAACTGGTACGTACCAGCTTCCATGATGCTCCTTGCAAATATTGCGATCGTATCCATTCCCGTATCTGTTTTTATTCATCTCTCCCCCTCCCATACACCAAGTTTGCATCTCTCTCTCTTTCTCTCTTCTCGCAAGTTGGTGAGTTCATCTTCTCCATAAATCCAATCCACCCTTGAAATGTACATGCATGCATGCATAGATGAGGATGATGATGTGGTCTCCTCATTTGTTGTAGTGTGCAGTACACAAAGAGTTTATATTGTTCTATCATCGTTCATTATTATCTTCGCTACTATGGATGGATGCATGCGTGGTGGAATCAATTCGTCGAAGACAGTTTTTGCTCTCTTGCGGTTTCGTCGGGTTTCCATTACCGTGCATTTTCTGCGCTTATGCAGGGAAAAAATAAAAATGTACATTGCTGTTTCATCTTACCGTTCCCCTCCTCCTCCCCCCCCCTCTCTCTCTCTGTGGAAAAATAAAAACCTCAAAGAACCGAGGTACTACCATTTTACTTGTATTTAAAGAAAATATGGATGCATGCATCTGTTATTATTATTGCCCATTCTGCTATCATTGTTGGTGTTACAAACACACACACACACATTCTCCCAAAGAATGCAAACCTCTTGCCAGAATAGTCGTCGTCGTCGTGGCTATATGTAACATGCACTATGCAGTAACCATAATGGTAGCCTCCGTAGTGGTGGTGATGATGATGGTGCTAGAAATGATGTAAGTATTACTACTTATAAGCAAATCTAGTTATAAGCAAAAAGTAGTTACCACTTCACACACCAGCAGTCACCGTACTATTACCTGACTTCATATAAACGGACATGATCACCATTTTCAGAAGCAGCAGCAGCAGCAGCAGCCCCGTCGTAATATTATTTACACACAGGATTTTCTTCTTCTTTGGAGTATGTACTTAGCGGGGTTGCATTCCGTAGGTATAATTATTGCAAATAGGTCTCTCTCTCTCTCTCTGAAACACACACACACACAGTGCGAATGAAAATGAAGCTCTCTATCCATTTCTCTGTTGTTGTTCGCTTGCTATTTCTAATAAAACATTGTTACACCTTCCTCCTTGCATTTTTTTCCTCTCTCTCTCCGTCTCTCCTTCCACCATCATCCTTTTATTGCATCCATTTTTTCTCTGGTATTTTTGATGCAGACAACAATTCTCCTTATTTTACTGGCTCTACTCATCCTCCTCCGATTCCCATTATTGCAGGTGAATACCTACCTGTTTTTTATCCCTTTTTTCATTTTAAAAATTGCGACTGACTGACTTTTCCAAGGTATCATTATAACTCCCTACACACTGCTAAAAAGTCAAATGGCGATAGATATATGTGTATAATGATATACCTATATACTTTGTGGAGTTTTGTGACTTTGCCTGCTCGCTCACACACAGCATGGTAACAACAAGGTAGGAGGAGAAGATTAAATTTTCTCCATTCCTTTCGCATTTATTCCAGTCTGCAACAAAACCCAGACCAGTCCATCGGTCAAGTCAGGAGGCTCACAGTGATCGCCGATGAGGATGATGATGATGATCATCATCATCATCCTCGTCCTCTTCTCATACTCACACCAGCAGCAGTATGCATGAGCTAGTCAGTCGTGGTGGTGGTGGTGCAGAGTGCAAAATGAAGTCAAAAGATATCCCCATACATTAAACCATATGCTCGGCAATAAATTTTTAAAATGTGATAATTCAACTACATCATCAGACAATATATGCACATACAAGGAGTTTTATCGCTATGTCAAATACTCTTTCTCTCTCTCTCCTCAAATTTTTCGCTCACAACAGCCGAATCACAGAGGAATAAGATGGAATCATGTTTTGACAAAACCTTTCCTTCCAACCAGCCATGTGTGTAGGTAGGTATGTAAAAAAAAGCATAACTACAACGATCAGCCCAACAAGTGCGGTTTTTAGGTACGTGACCACATTACCTTTGCGCCAGTTGTGTAAGCAAATGCTCTATTACTTTGATTGTCTGTAAAAACGTACGCCTGCACTTACAAATACATCTCTGGCCAGATAAAATTGCATTGAAACCCCCTCTGTCTCTCTCTCTCTCTCTCTCTCAGAAAAATGTACCATACTTTATATATCGACAGTATTTTCTATATTGCCGGACAAGTATTGCATTTACCAGCAGCAGCATCCTCTCTTCTAGGGCAAATCACCAAACAAGTCTTTATTCAATTTCAATCCACCAGCAAACAGCTTTTTTTGATGTACAGCCTGGATAACACTGGGCCAAGACCTTTTTTCTTTGTCGATATATATCTATAACCTCGTCTCTCCACTTATTTTCTCTTTCTCTTGTGTTGATGTCATCATAATAATTTGTAGGGGTGAAGTGAAAAGACAAAAAATAATACCTCCTTCATACACACCGCATATCTCTCCTATCTGCTGTTGTCAGGCTGTAGTGTGTGCGCACACTATGTACCAGTCCACCTCGCTATCACTCTATCATTAACGAGCTCACCGCGCATTTGTCAAAGGAGTTTTGCATGCAACATCGGCACAAAAATCGCTGCAAACTTTTCTTTCTACCAGCATAGGGATATCCACACACACACACACACACACACACATACACACACAGCGAGAGACATATGCATTATGCATATACAAACTTGTCTGTAAGGACAAAGACGTTCACTCAACTTTTTCTCTGTCGACTTGCTTTTTTTTTCTTTCTCCTTATCTTTATTGAAATCGTCAGTGAATGTATACCACCTTTTTATTATACCCGGCGAAACTTTTCATTATCCCCTTACGCCATAATAATATATACCCACAACCCAGTAGTACCCACTTGACATGAGGATAATGATGATGATGATGACGACAATGATTATTTTAGTTCAAGGCGGTGTATTCCTTTTGGTGTCTTTGAAAAAAATGCGCCTTATCCTTTGATTTATCTTTGACAATTATCTTCAAGTTTTTTAGCTCGTGTATCTTTATGCTTCTCTATATTGCCTCCAAAGACACACCATGACTCTATCATCCTCATATCGCTCTAATTTGACTACATGTCTTTGGCATTATGTGTGTACCCCTACCCGCCTTTGTGCAAGCTCATCATTAAAACTGACAGAAGATACGAGGCCCAATAAAAAAAGTGCAGAAAACACGTTGTGTGTGTACTACTACTACTACTATCTTTATCGTTTTGTTGGTAACGCGGTGTGACACACACAGTACACACACAGCATACATGCTTTCATTCATATAATTAAGTAAAAGCAGGGTAGTATTGTCTGGAAAATGCTCGCTATAGTAGGGTTTTTTGCAAAAAGGGATAAAAGGCAATCAATGGATTCACTTAAGCTGAATAAACGCTTTTCTCCTCTGTACTCGACAACCCTGATGATCCTGTCTGACTTTTTGGATACTGTCGCACCAAGTATTACACAGCTTTACAGATTTTTCCCCTAACAGAAAAGTCTAAAAAAAAACGTAGAAAATGACTTTGGGTATAACATAGTGTCCATCAATAACGGCTATATTAGGTGGGTGTGCATTGCCAGGAATGCAATGGTGTTTCCGCGGAAAGGAAACAGCAACTGTGTGTCCCTGACAGTGGATGTGTCTATATATCTCGACTTTCTGTGTAGCACACCACCCTGCAGATTTTTTTTTAATTTCAAAAGTACTCAGAAACCCGTCGCATTTTATTACAGTATTTGCTTTATACTGCCAACGTTCGTAATTTCTGCGCCGTTTCCCTTTCCTAGGTCGGTCATTAACGTAGTAATATCATCCTGCATTATTTATACATTTCACACGAGAAGGACAAATTATAAAAGGAAAAGTAATCGTTGCCTACATAAAACGCTTTCCACGACACATTAAAAAAATCTGCATACTGTATATATATACATGTTTCTCCTTTCTTTTAAACAGAGAATGCACATTCACAGGAAAGTCGACTTTTTTCTTTCGTAGGAAAGTCATCTGGGTTTTGGGAGCTTATAGGTGTATAATAACGGTTGATACGGAATAGATGACATTAATATATCCCTCACCCGAAAGAAAATGAGGGTTTGTTGGGTTGACGTTATTGCAAACACTTGCAATGCTGCAAGTTTAATGGAAAGAACATTTTTCTCTGGTGCTCGCTCTCTCTCGCTCTCCACTCACTCTTTGACTTCTTCGAGTCTCTTGAGATTCAGAGAGAGAGAGAGAGAGAGAGAGAGAGAGAGAGAAACTGTATTATGGTACATTTCGTTTACACTTTGGCTTGACTCTCTCTCTCTCTCTCTCGCTCTTTTCTCTTTCCCCCCGTATACTTTACCAATTTTGCTGGTTTTCTTCGCACTCTCTCGTCCTATTAAACATTCTGACTCGACGACTCGCGCGCGCCATGAGAAATCTCATATCTTTTGGCTATGAAGCTCTACGACTGCCATTTCGCTGCATCCCTCCACCACCACTGCCACCACCGTATACGCATACATACCAAACAACAAAAGTGGCAAGGAAAGTAGTTGTACTTGGTAATAACCTATTACTTGAGTGTATCCTTGTCCTCGGCCGAGACTGTTATTGGGACTCTTTTTTTAGTGCATCCGCCGTTTTCTACGGGAGACGATACACTGGCAGAAAACTATACCATTTCGAATAGAGGACATGCACGGGCACAAGAAGAGCTCGAGAGAGAGAGCACATTGGCTATGCGTATTATAATAATAAATATTACATATAAATTACGTAGTGTCTCTGTGCACTACTAATACTACTCCTGTCTTCCCGGGATATAAAACCCGGTCGTGCTTTTGAATATACCTATAGGCAAAAGTGTAATATCAAAAGACAGGTTGTTTGTTCATCTACTTAAATCCTCTTGAACATGCACAGTGGCTCACGACAGTTAAAAGGAAAAGCGATTTTCTTGGTCGATCCATCCAAACTTCTTGCCAATCCAGGGAGAGAGAGAGAGAGAGAGGTTCGGAGCTCGGATGCTTTGCCATTATGAGAATGAATCTATAATTCACATTGTATGAAAGTAAAGTGGATTTGCTTTTTCCTTTTTTTCTCTCCCTCTCCTATGCACTCTTACACATTTTTCCTGTTGTCATTCCCGTTATAGGGAAGTGTGCATTCTATTCTTGTGGGCTGCTGTCGCAAGTAAATAAGAACGAATGTGAATGTGTGCAAGTTGCACACACACACACTCACTCACTCACATACACGAGCATACAAGAGCTGTTTTTGAAAGAGGCTTCAGAGGCGACACAAAAGAGTAAGTAAGGCATGATTTGATAACGTCAGTAAAATACCCGCTTTTTCTGGAATAAGAAGTTTCAATGGTACTTTGTACATAAAAGCGATATTTCCACATTTTTTTCTCGTCTCTTGGTTTTGTTTGCAAAGCTTTTTTCTTGTTGCTGCTCGTTGATGCAGACAGACGCAGTATATTTCTTTCGGGAGATATTAATTTAAGAGGAAAGACGTCTCCTGTTGGGAAAGCGTAGGTACAGTCCTGGCAAAACGAAAAACATCTCGCGACGATCAAGCCATTCTTCATGTCAGCCTGTTTCCATGTTTATACAAAATTTTGCTGCATTTTGTCATCCTTTCTGGGGGGATAGATTGGAAATATTGTAACCGAATGACGCTGAAGCTTCCAAGATAAACAAGGACAAAAACATGAAACAACAACAGCCGTGGTAATAAGGAACAAGACAAAAAAAGGAAATGAAAAAACGGCTGCAACAAACTTTACAACATGCATTATTGTGTTCCTGAAAAAAGTAACAGTGTGTTGTGTATGCTTGTCAGACAGACAGAATCCACTCAGAAAGAACGAGAGAAAAAACCTTCATATTCGAAACAAAACGAACACGTAACCGTAAAAAATACGCATATCGTAGTAATCAAGCAAGAAGACCATATTGCAATACCAGGAAAACAACACAGTAACATTATGGCATTTTTTGTACATGTCGTCTATAGGCACACTCACTACGACGGCGAGTGTTATTAACTCAGCGGGGTATATCCGCGTCGTCATCCGCATTTTGAGCTGTTTTTAGCGAGAACTTGCATGCACAACTGTTTTTTTTTCAGTGTGCATGCATGCAAGCATGATGGCATGAGCGCATGAGGATCGAACGCGAGAGAGAGAGAGAGAGAGAGAGAGAGAGAGTCAGTGAAGAAATAAACTTTCCTAAGAAAAAAAGGGAAATAGCGAATAAGAGAAACTGGACGGGAAAAAAGGAACAGGGAATCACTACTGCTGTTGTTGGTGAAAATTGAATTTTCAAAAAGGTGCATTCTCACACACACACGAGTATCATTTATACAAAAAAGTTTGAAGCGCCTTTCCTTTTCTTAACACAAGCTCTCTCTCTCTCTCTCTCTCTCTCTCTACATTTGTGATTTTTTTCGGTTTGCATATACACACATAATTTGTTCTAATATTCATATATAGCCATCATTACCATCATTTTCCTTTCGTCATCATCATATTATATTGACATGATGTATGTATGTATGTACGTATGTAATATGTGACCCTATTGTGTATAAGTCGCAATCGGCAAAAGTGCAGACCCACTTATTTACCGATAGTAATTTCCCTTTGTTTTCTCTCATTTCAACTCCAGTTCTCAATGCAGCTAGGCATATAGTCCGTTTCCAAACTTTTTTTTTTGCTGCACAACGCTGAACACTTTGGAGTAAGTATATATTGTTTATAAAGGTATTAAGTTTGCGTAATGCCCATACCATATCCTAAATGCGTACATTATTAATACATTTTTTATATATACACCACCACCACCACCACCGCTCCCTGATAGAACGATGTCTCCACTTTTCATATTTCTTTCATGACTTGACGGAAAACGTATCCCATATAGGTTTCTTCTCGGATACATTATCCTTGCATGTTCGTGTAACGTCCACACGGAGTGAGTGAGACTATACCAAGTTGTTTTATATTATGTGCCCGGAGAAGAAATGAATAAAATATGCAGTTTGTGAACACGAGCACGGCCACTCGGCAACTCATGGTTTACATTCTAGTCGGCATTTGCGTGTCATACTATAACGTTTACTTTGACACTCCTATTATATGCATATATCTCTCTCTATATATATATCGTCATCCTACATATACCTACACACACCTTTACATACATTTTGTATGTAAAGTGTACTGACTCCTTGTCTTCAAGAAAAAATATATCTTTACACACTGTGTCGATCCATACCTGCATAAATATACCTACATTTGCTGTACTACAGTCACGTTTCTGTGCTAAACTGCAGAAAAATGCCTGGATTTTAAATCGGTTTTTAAGTGCAAAATTAACATGGCTTTGATATAATTACACCCTGCCAGTATCTATTCCTATAAATGATGATGATGATGATGATGATAATGCTCTTATGTGTTGATGTAGGTAATACATACCTGTTATGCGAGCCCCCATTTTTCTTAACCTCAGCTATTTTGTTTCCCGATAAAAAGAAATAAAAAGTGCAGGGTTTCTCCATGAAATGATTGGTCGCAATAAAAACAACACATATCAGTAAGTTTAATAATCATCATGATCCTCATCAATAACAACATATTATGAAAACTGATGCATGCAAAAAAAAAGCCAGCAAAGTCACAGCGAAAACCTCGGAAAGTGTATGTATGTGTGTATATGTATATTTTTTATACATAAATAAACTTTTTTCATTCTCTCGTCAGCTCTTTCATTTTTTTTATCTTTGGCTCACATCATCATCACGAGCAAAAGCTTGCATATTATGTGTGTATGCATATGTGTCTGCTCGCCAATGATTATGATGAAGTGGATGGATGAATCTATGTGTATGTGTATGTGTGTCGGAGTATCAACACAGACTAGGTACCTACTAAAATGCATGCAGCAGGGTTTTTCACAAAAAGTCAGTTGAATAGATTCCTGTGCACGTTTTTTTACACATCTTGTATAATATGTGCGCTCTCTCTCTCTCTCTCGCTCCTCTTTCTCCCTTCAAGACTTCTCGTTTCTTCTTTTTTTGCCGTGCCACATAAAAATTTCCAGCGAAAGAGGGAGAGAGGATGGAGTGAGTGCTGCTGTTGTACATGAATGTATGTAGATTATAGGCTGTATTACCTACTTTTTATTGCAAGTCGTGTAATTTTTTTTTTACACAACACTGCTTTTTCACTTGCATGCACACACAAAACACTTTTTCATGCATTTCGCATCCCGTTTCTGTAATGGTACATTTGATACCTACACAATTACTATATGAATACATCGTATTATGTAGTGTATATCATTTTTTTTAGCATTTTCGACAGAGAGAAAGACAGAAAGAAGCTATATATTTTTTTAAAAGAAGCTATTCTACGAGGACGACCCTGTACATGTGTTCGTTTGTTTATAGGTACACGTATTATAGTTATTTGAAAGCTTATTTTCTTTTGCGCAGACGGCTACTCACTATCCTGACAAAATATTGCTTCTGCTGCATTGCTGTTTTGTGAAAAGTGTATATGTAGGTATATTAGTGTGTGTAAAAGGGTTGAACTTTTCCATGCATTCTTCATATTCGCAAACTGACTAGAAACACATTAAAAATGTATGCGTCATTACAATATGATTATGTCCACGTTTAGTAGGTACATGTACGTTAAATATGTACCTACCATTCCTTTCCATATGAAAGTAGGAAAATAATGTATTATTTTTTTCTCTCTCTCTCTCATTTTTTTTCCATTACAAGCGTTCTGAAATTTTTAAAATAAAACTTTTATTACCCCCTATATAATATTATGCTGCTGCTGCGCTCTTTGCAACTTGTTGTGTTCAAGGGGAGTATTAGGATAATTTTTATTATCAGTCTGCATATTATATTATTATTACCTACATTTTTATTTTGCTGTGGAATGTTCCTACTTATCATGTAAGAATACACTTTATAGTTGATATACGTGTGCACCAATTTCAAGAGGACGATCGAAAAAAAGCACAGCAGCTTGTTGAAGGTTAAAAATTCAGGGCAGTTTAGGTACATTATTATGTGTGTATAGGTATCGGGAGTAAGTGGGTATAAGTAGATGTGTGTGTGTGTGTGTGTGTTTTAGTTTTGCAAGAAGGAAAGTAATGCGGGAATGCAATTGTTCATACATGTCAAACCCCATGAAGGAATGAGAGGTTTCTTGGACAGAACAAGAGAGAGAGGGGGAGGGGAGAGAGCATGTGTGCGTGTTACACTTTTATATGAAGGATTGATCTGCATGAGTTCCATTTTCATACAAGCAGGGTTTAATGGTCTTACTGATCGGGGCAGGTATTATGGAGGAGGTACGTGTAGCCATAATAGTCCAGTCAAATCAAACAAGTGTTATCAACGCTGAGGTTAAAGCAGTATATAATAAAAAGTAAGAAGTTCTTGTCTCTCTGCCGTGCATATACTTGTGTAATTTATCATCATCATCATCATCATCGTCATCACCGCCATCGATTAAAAATTTGTTCAGTGCCACTTGCAAAGATAGGTATGGCGCTGTGCTGGTGTCTTAATGCAGCAAGTAGGCATACGTGTATGCACTTTGGGGATCTGCAATCGTAAAAGTGT
This sequence comes from Callyntrura sp. NNG-2020, assembly GCA_027744055.1. Lineage (NCBI taxonomy): Eukaryota > Metazoa > Arthropoda > Collembola > Entomobryomorpha > Paronellidae > Callyntrura > Callyntrura sp. NNG-2020. Next base: position 13,723 of record JAHZNE010001254.1, on the reverse strand, counting down.
ATGCTGTTGTACAACATGTATCCAGCAGACATTTTGATCCAGAGAGAGAGAGAGAGAGAGAATTTTAATTGAATATAATGATCAGCAACGGGACGTTGATAACAAGTCGAGATTGCATAGTCTTAATTCTACTGGACTGGATAAAGACCACTACTGCTGGAATGGTGACAAACAATCACGGTCTTTGTTGTTGACTGTTGACGCGAAAGAAATAATATCTGCATGTCTGCACATGTCAGTTTAAATTTTGATAGGCGTACCTACATACTCGTGTAGCTACCTAAATCAATGCTCTCTACGGCGCATTACCACCGTTGCGAGCGCGTCACTTGATGAGTGTGTGTTATCAATCGTTTTGTACTTTTTTTCTATCTCTTGTAATAAAATTTTTGCATTTTTAATACACACACACTTGCACGTTCTGGAATGCCCCACAACAGTAAAATGGTTAATTTTATACCCCACTTTAAACGACTGACGCCATAAATAACTTTTTTTTTTGCTGCTGGTCCTTCTCAATGGAATGCCAGCAATAATCTGTCAGTATTGCAATTAGCCCGTTATCAGAAATTCCACCTTTCACTCCTTCAGCTACACACAATACCCCCACCACTACAATAACGAGCAACGATGTGTACTGTGCTGACAAATCAAGAAATAATCTTTTATTGCGCCTATTATATTGTAGTCTCATTTACTCTGTTGTTGTTATTGTGTGTGTATCCACCCTCTCTCTCTCTCTCTTCTCTCTCGCCGCTCATTCAAGTTTAATCTCCCCAGGAATTTGCTACTTGAGAAAGGCCATATATACCTACCGCATGACACACCACAGTAGTAGTAGTAGTAGTAGTAGTATATACAGGTTTTTTATCAGAATTTGTCACAGCCGTATGGGCTACATTTTTCTAAGTAGTTTTAGTAATTATTTGTTTTGCTCTTATGCACGCTATTATTATATTTTTTTATACGTGTGCCGTGTCACATACTTTTATAATATCCACAAACTAGCTTACTATACCTACATCGTGGTGGGTAATAACAGTAATAATGGTAGTTGTTGTTTTGGTATTATGAAAGCTGTCGCCGTCATTTACTCGTTCAAATTATTATCACCCAAGATGTTTTTTTTGTTGTATTTTCTGCACTTGTAATGCACAAAAATACCTAACTACACATCTAGCAAAAGATTGTAAATATGCATATGCACACATCTCGTCGCAGGCACATATTCTGCTTATACGGGCAATTCCAGCGAAAAGGCGCAGCGAGAATAGTATATACTCACGCAAGCAATAAACAAAAGAGAGGGACATAATAATGATCATAATAACAATTTGCAGCAGCAGCGTGTGTATACTTGTGTGTGTGTGTGTGTGTGTGTGCCGTGGTGTGCAATAAGCGTACACTGCATAATGCTCGAAAAACAACTCCTTTCATTCCCCTGTACTTTTATGCTCCTTTTTTTTTATGTACGCAAAAAGCACTTGAAAAAATACTCATGGAAAACATTCAAGTCAAGATTTTGTTCTCTCTGTTTCTTTTCTGTTTTGCAAGCATGAAGAAACTCAATACATCACATTTTAGTCAAACTGGCGCAGCAGTATCGTACCAAGTATTCCGTCGTCGTTTCAACGCACATCATCCTCATCATCAGCATCACCGTCATCACGACACACACAAATACAAAATACATTATATTGTACACTCAAGTACGTGCATCATCATGAAAAAAGTGTATTATGGATAAATGTGCAATATAGCAGTATTTTATTGGGATTTAGAGTTGTTTGGAGCAGTCTGATAAAAAAAAATAAGCAGTTCAGAAGCTCTCATAATGATTTACACAGAGAAATGCAAGTGTGTGATAGAATATAAATGTATGAATGTAGTAATGGCACAAGTTGTTCTCTTCTCCTACTTCTCATCATCATCATCACACGTACATACATATACCTACGTACACATTTTCTTAAGAATGGTTTCGTCGTCAGCTCTAGAGCTCTTTTTTGGTGTAGTAAAATCGGCTCACAGTGGCGGTGGTGGTGGTAGTGGTAATGGAGAAGCTACTCAAAAATACCTACTATAAAAATCTATGCATGCACAAAATGTGAGGATGACGACGTTGGAAATATGGAACTTAGATTTTTGTGGGATATTACAATGTTACTATTATTATTGTATGGAATATAAAGAAACGCATACTCGTTTTAACGTTAATGTCAGCAAAAGTACACAGGAGCTGTGTAGTATGTTATAGCACTCCTCCTGCTGTTTTTTTATTCCATAGGTTTAACTCCGTCTCTCTCTCTCTCTCTCTCTCTCTCTCTCTCTCTCTCTGACATAAGCAATCATAGCCGTTGTACATAAGTTTCGCTTTAAGTGAAACTAAAGTCACAGTGAACAGAACCGAACATGCTGGCACCATCATCACCACCGCCATTGCCATTTATTGCAAAGTGAGTTGCAGAAGACAACTTGTACATTTTCCACGTTCGACGAATGGATGGAGGTAATAAATAAGCTTACTGCTGCTAGAGACAAGAGAAAAAACGCGTAAACAGGGATAGTAACGCAAAATCCCTATACCTATATATACAAAAGAGTAATAGGTAATAATTGTATGGAATTAAGTTGTGAGTTTGTCTACGTTTCGCCTTTACATTTTTTATTAGCCTTGCTCGTCGTCCTGTCCTATTCTCTGTCTCTGGTTCTCTGTGTCTCTGTGCTTTTTCTTTGAATGATGCACATAAGTAGGTACACACACGTATGTATCATTTTTGTATCAATAACATTGCATACGTTCTGCCAGCTAGTAAGTTTAGATGGCGCCTGGCGCTAATAATGTATGAGGGTGATGGATTGGCAGTGATAGGAAAATTGTTATGCTTATTAATAATTTTATAATAAATATTTAAACGTTAATTATGTATTTATTACGGCAAAGACAAATTGAAGGATTATTGGCTGTGTTTTCTATAGGCGACATTTCTACACAGCCTGTTATACCTACCTACCTCCTTATGCAATGCATTCTTATATCGTAGCTTTCCCTTAGGTTTGCTTCCATCTCATTGCGGTTTTGCTTTTAAACCTTCCAGAAGAAAATGCAAGTCATCTAGTACAAACCCAAACTTTTACAACTTTTAGCGTATTTCTTCCATAGACGAGGGAAATATAACAGGGGCTAAGAAGAGTATAGATTCTCTGTTTAGTCAGCATGATGAGCGATCGGCATTATTGTACAATTTCAAGACAACAAGTCATTGTTACATATTTTATGGCAATAAAAACGACATAAAAATGAAAGGGAAAGACCCACTGGTGATTTGTACGATTCTGCAAATAAAAATATTTTTTTCAAATACATTCGTTGTTGTCTTTTACTTTTCAACGCCAGAGAGATATGTCAACTCGTTTGTTTCTTGTAGCACACCACATTAAAAATGAAGGAAAAAAGGTTTGTTATGATTATTTCTTTAATCTCGTCGTTAGCTCATTTGATGTCCATTATAACATCGTGTGTGTGCATTTACCAGTGCCATTTGATTGCTGTTTGTTGCTACTTTTTGGATGCATGCAGCATGAGATAATGGGCAATGGGCATGTGTGTCTCTCTGTGTGTGAGCCAGCAAAGGAACAAAAACGTACATATACGTGTGTATACGTTTCGCTATGAAAACACAATGATGATCATCATGATCATAATGATGATGATGTGCACAAAGATGAAAGAGTGCACAAAACAACACGTTGCGTATTACTATGTACTTTTTTTTTTATAAAGCCTTCATCATCATCGCTATCATCATCATCATCATCCTAATATCCTTCTCAAAGTCATTATAGTTAATGTGTTGTTATGTTCTTTACGGTAGAGCTGTAGGTATATCTATACCTACTTATTACGTCTAATACCTTCCTTACATTATAATTCGCATACTCCAAGATTTTTTTTATACGGGAAAAAATAGCAACTACAAAAATATGCCTCTCTGCAGAAGGCTGTATCTATATAATAAGTATTTATAGATTAAGTAAATAACATGTAGTAATAATAGTAAGTTTACTAGTAATTCTTTGTAGTATTTAGGTATATACTTGGCTGTTATTACCAGTTTTCAGTGGTATTACGACGATGATGATGACGATGATAGCAGTAGTGATGTCTGAGTGTGTGTGTGTGTGTGTTTCTTCTAGGATGCATCTCGCTCGACGGATTGCATGCATTTACATAGGTACATACATTTTCGCATCACTCACACAGACACTTATCACTTTGCACTGTGTTCGCACACAGCCACACTAAAAAACTCCAAGTAAAGCAACTACACACACACACACACACATTTATTTCATACATTTTTTCTCTTCTTCATCGCTGTCTTCATCATTCGCAGCGAGTAGCAATAACAACAACAGCAGCAGCTAATAACAAAAACTGTGTCTAAAAGATTATATGCAGCCGAGAATATTATGCATGTGTGTAGAGTGTGTGTGTAGTAGCAAAAGCTTTTTCAGGCAGGCAACAGCATAAAAAGAGAATGAAGAGTGTGTGTGTGTGTGTTAGCGAAATATCATAGCGAGAGAGATGGCTGGATGGATACAGCAAATGTAAGCATGTATGCAAGTACACAAGGGTATCTACGTATCCATCTCTCTCTCTCTCTCTCTCTCTCTCTCTCTCCCTCTCTGTATATCTATATTGTGCGAGAACAATCTAATTCCATTTGTTGGAATTGCTTATTTTTTGCTGGTTTGTGTTTGCTACATTGATGATGATGAGAGAAGGCTTGCGGATTCTCATTTCATATCAGCAAGAGCAAAGCAAGGATCATCATCATACATATATATTATTATTATCTCCATCAGCACCAGCAGTCGCAAAAGTTGTTTAGTAGTTGTTTGAGAGTAAGTAAGGAATGTAGGAGAAGCACAGAGAGAGCGCAGCGGAGAGTCTCTTCTTTAAAGAAAAAGAGTCGCGTCGCACATCATAAATGTGTAGGAATTAATGCATAGAGATAGATAGATAGACACACGGGGCACGAAAACGGAGTCCCAGTCTCTGTGATCTGCATTGCCACCACCACACCGTCCGTCCTTTCTTCCCCTACTTTTTTAAAGCTACGACGACGACGACGACGACGGACAACAAAGTGATAATCTATTTAAAAGAAAAAGCATCAAGTAGACATCATTCTCTAATCGAGCCTGAAAGTAAGCAAGTTGTGTGTGTGCGTGTGTGTGTTGCAATTTTTTCCTTTCTTTCTCTCAAGCCTCAGCTCAAACAGCCCCAGCAACAGAGAGAGTGAGAGAGAGAGAGAGAGAGAGAGAGACAGTCAGACAGAGAAGAATAATAGTGTGTATTTGTGCATCTTCCTCGCTGTTCATATCATCATTATCATTTTGTCTTATCCTTGGCTCCGCGCAGCAGAACAGAGCTTTCCAAGAAAATAGTGTAGAGATCTCACTTTTGATGCAAAAAAACTGTGTAGCGATGGCGACAGGCTGGTGGGGATGGTGGTGATAGGCAAAGTTTGGAGGATTTTATTGACGGAAAGGATGCTTAGTGATTAGAGTGTGATTTTTGTTATTTCTGCTCCGTCGAGGGAGAGAGAGAGAGAGAGAAAAAAAAAGAAGTTATTTTCCACAGGGATTTATTTATCCCCGTTATTTATGCACATCCCTGGGAACATTTTCTAGAGCTGTTGTGTGCTGCTGGAAGAAAAAGAAAGAAAAAGAAAAACGTTATGGCACTCCTATTAAATCAAGGTTGCTGCTGTTGTGAGATATGGCTGGAATTGGAAATAGGGGTATACAGAGAATAAAAATGGAAATGTAGCGTGTGACGGCGTGTGTTTTATGAACGGCTATTGCAGATTTTTCAAGGATCTTTTTTTTGTTGAGGAAGACAGTTTTGATTGTTCTTATGGGATATATATATATATGTTTGGCTGTGCATGTGCTTTCGGCAGAGGAAGACAAGGTTATAGGGATTTTTTTGTTCGTCTGGTTTGAATGCATAGTAATAATGCGGGGGTACATCCTTCCAAGAGAACCGGGGAAATCGGCAAGTTTATTATGTTCCTGTCAGAATTGATGGTTCTTGTTTCCCAAGTTTTATCCTCATATCCTCTTTCTTTCTCGAGAGAGTGTCTCTCTCTGTGTGTGTGAGCATGTCTTCTTTGGAGGGACAACGGAAATGCATAATTTAGGAGTTGTGGTGTTCTCGTTGTTGTGAGTGAGAGTGACCGAGTGAGTCTCTTCTGGTGACGTGCGGAAGAGCAGCAGCGGTGGTCGCATCATCTTTTTTTTTTGCTCTCGCTGCCTCCCTCTCTGGCTGGATGTGTTCTTGCAGGGTGGATGATGATAGATGATTGTTGTGGGTGTCTGTTGTTTTGGTGTAATGGACACTTTGAGAGAATTGACAAGTTATCTGGTAGACGCACACACGACGACCACACTGTTTTATTAAGAGAACGAATTGAATTGCAAGTGGAATCTTTTCAGTGCACAACGAAATGACATTTTGTGTGAGCAGCGAGCCTGGAACAACGGCACGGCCTATGAAATTGTAGAGGAAAAACTGCCATTTCTGTTGCTGTCGCGTTTTCTCCCTTTTTCCAGCATGACAGGAAGCTCCAAAGCGAATGAGCTTGTTGTCATCATCAGTCACAGCCTTTGTTGTTGTTGTTGTCGTCACGCCAGGTCCAACGTATTGACAGCACAAGCAAAAGTGGAGTTTGTATTGCATAATTTACAAAGTCCATATCATCACCCTTCTTGTTGGAATCAAACGTTGTTGGCCCTGCTGGATCTGCCACAGGAGTGCGGTCACAGAAGCACACACTAAAAAAGCTTTATAATAAATAATCTCTTCCATTTGTGATAGAAAATAATAATTTCTCTACCTTTTTCACGGGATCAAAAAAGAGAAGGAAAAAAGTTCAAAAAATTTCTAGTGAATTGCTTATTAAGAAAAAAGGTATGAACAAAAAAAAACAATAATATATACACATTTTACCACATTTTCCCGGGGAGAAAAGAAGCAGAAAAAAATTCAATATAACTTGTACAAACTATCCCTAGCATTTCTTCCCTTGTATAATATAGCATATATATACAATATATTGAAAAAAGTCCTATAAAATTCTTGATGTCTCTCTTTTTCCTCGAATGTCGTCTGAAAACTTTTTAGTCATTTAAATTGGAAATGTTTTACGAGTCATGTCACAACTCTCTAGACAACTACAGTGCGTCGCTTTGGGCGATACACTCATAAAAGTAAATTATTAATTCGCCAATTTTCCCTCGATAGAGTCGCACTTCGCATACATATAGCGTGTTTTCTAGCAATATTGTTTTTTTTTCGTTTTTCAAAGAATACAACACACTTTATTGCGTAAATTCAAAATCCATAATCATCTCATCACCATATCATTATATATAGCCAGTAGTACCCCACAGGACACTAGCAGCAGGACACTCTCTGTTCTCTATGTCCTTTTTGTGTGGGCTCCAAAAATTCTGCCACAAACTGAATAATAATTTATTGGTTAGTAATGTTAAAAGAGGGAGAGAATCGGAAAATGCTTTTTAGCGTTTCTGCAAAAATGCAAATTAGTGCATTAAAAATGATGAATGGTTATCCCCTCTTTGTAGCTGCCACAGAGACAGAGGCAAACACACACACACTCTCACACTCTCGCATTCAAAATCAAATCTTCTTGGTTGGCTGCTTTATTATATACGTTGCGTAGTTACTGTCTACGCCGACCGCGACCGACAACGGCGACAACGGCAAAACCAAAAGAGGGAACTCGAACTCGATACAAGCTGGCAAAGACAAATCCTCTCGCGCTTTTGCGTTTCCACGTTTAGCAGTTGCCGTACGAAAAGTGCAACCAAGTATTTTTCCGCTGGCTTGTTTATTATCTATCATCATCATCATCATCACTACGACTACTGTGAAGTTTATTGCTCTTTACATGTATGTACAGTTACAGTTACACAATGTAATAATGCAGCTGTCCAGAAAAGTCTCTAATTAGACCAAACTTCTTTTCTTTCGAGCCGATCCGATTGATCATTGATCCACAAAACGAGTGAGAACGGATGTCGGTGAATACGAGTTCCTTCCTGCTTATTGCACATTTTATCAGTGGAGCTTCATCGATGCATTACTACGAGCTGTGTGAGTGTGTCAGGGCAAATTCTGACCGACTAATAATGTGGGCTTGTCTATCTCTCTCTCTTTGTATTCCCTCTCGTTTTATTTTGAAAAATGAGGGTTGCATGCTTGATTTGCATGTTGACTGTCTCCCTCCCTCCTTCCACGGTAATAGTATAGCAAGCATATAGCACGATATAGAAAAGCAATCTCAGGTAATGCGGCATCGCGAACGTTGCAATGATGTGTGCAGCGTGCATCCCACTACCGTCTACCGTCGTAGATTACCTAATTTAATCATTTTACTTGGAGTCGCAAGAGCATCATCATCATCATCATCCAAAGTAAGGGAGGTAATGGCAATAATAAAAAAAATGGATTTGTAGCAGTTTATATAGAAAAATATTGGTTGCTATTAGGTAGTATTGTGTTGCTCTTAGTAATAATACAAGTACTTTTGTGTGTAAACTACATACACACCGCATCGTCGTCGTCGTCATCATCGTCATCATCATCATCTCTACGACTACCACCACCAGCCAGACATTTAGACTTGACTTTTTTGTTACCTTCACTTGTCTCTTATGAGAGAATGGGAGTGAGTGAGTGTGTGTATCCGCTTTTGCCGAATGTTAACTTGCATTCCATTTTTTTCATTGGAAACAACCAATGAGACTACTAGAATGGCAATCAGACAGGACTACTACGACTAAATAAGTGCATACTACTACTTCTACCACAACTACAAGTGCTAAAAGCTGCCAGAAAGCGAAACTAGACTAGTACTGGTTCAAGTTTAATAGAAAAACAACACTCACACACACACACACACACACACGTAAGTAAGTAGACAGAAAGAGAGAAGAGACCACATAGTTGCATAACAAATAAATGCGTGGTTGGCTTTGGCTTTCATGAAGTTCTTTATTGTGCATCGGAGCAGTCTGCCTGCATCATCATCATGATAATCATCATCGCCATCATAATCGGTCCGTCTAAGTCTAAATATTATTATGTGGCGTGTTTGCATGCACCTTTAAAAAAGTTGTATGATAATGTGCAGCAAAGCAGCAGCAGTCATGTTTCTCCCTTTCTGACTATAGTCGTTGTGCTACTACGCTACTATCTCTCTCTCTCTCTCTCTCTCTCTCTACTGCTGCTAAAAAGCGATCTGAAATGCAATATACACGAGAGAGAGAGAGAAGAAAAACATTTTTGTGTGGTGCTGGTAGAACAACAAACGGTGTACGTAACGTACGTTACGTTACACTACAAGCGGCGGTAGATTTGACTCCGTTTGCTAACTAGCATTCTCAAATGTCTGGGATCTCTCTGCCAATGTAATTAATTCACCTTGTGCTTGCTGCTGCTGCTGCTGTTGTTGTGGATGCTGCTACAACAACAAGAGGACAGATGAAGGAGATTTTATGCATGCATCTCAATCACTCAAAATGTTGCCGAGCGTAAGTGAAGAATGCAAATCACAGGCGACAGCTCTACAGCTAGGCAAGCAGCAGCAGCCCGAAAAAGAAAATCGTCGAGGTAGAGTTTATCGTTACCATCACCTTCGTCATCATAAGGATCATCATCATCATCGTCATCATCATGATGGTTCTTCGTTGTCGTTGTCATCGTCACATACAGAGTCAGCCATTTTCCACCAATCGACGCGCTATATAACATTGTTGTCAAGAATATATCTTGCATTGATGTGCCCATATCCTGCTTCACATGCCACCTCTCCCTGTGAGCACTTTTTGTCTGACTATGTCATCATCATAATGTCTAGAACAGCAACAAACAAACAAACACAGTCAAACGAAGACGTGGAGGAAATACAGAAAATAGTTGAAAATATTCCCTGTGTGTACAAAGATAACGTCTTTTTGTCTGTACAATGAAAAAAAATACGCATCTTGTCTGGTGTGGAAGAAAGGGGTTGGGGGGAAGTGGGAGCCAGCAGAAGCAGCAGCAGAAGGAAAAAAAGCACCTCGTATAATAATGTTTACGTTTTTGGTGAAAAATGGAGCGGATTCTTTTTTATAAAGACACACAAGCACAAAACGTGTTATAAAAATTGCTTGTCTGTCTGCTTGACTGGCGGAATAATAATGGCAAGCAATACACACACACACACACACACACAGACACACAAACAACAGAAGACGAAGAGGTGGAATGAAATTACATTCTCTTGAATGGGTTTGGCTCGTCGTCGGTGTTGCATATTTGCATAGAGAATTTTAAAAGGTTTTTGTGTTTTTCTTGTCTATGCGCGTCCTATGTCTCTCTTATCCAAGACAAGAAGAGTCAATGCTTTTCAACCTTCTTCATATTTTCCACCGCTCTCTGAATTGCAACTTGGGAAGAATCTCTACTCTATATAGGAAGATTTAAAAAAAATTGTGTAGGAATCGAGGCATGCACATCATCATATGCATGCAAGGAGTGTGTGTGTGTGTGTCTGTATAAAGCATCTTCCATCGGGCAAAAAAAAACGCGCTGCATACCTTGAAGAAAGATACGCAGACGAAAGAGATGAAACGAAGAGACGATCATAAATTATTTCCCTTTGTCGTTGTTGATTCCAGCAAAAAAAGAAAGTGACAGGCGGATTCACAAACATATTTTGGGTAATGCAACCAGTAGTGTAGTAGTAGTGGTGGTAGTAAATACGGAGAAGAATGTTTGCAACAACAACACAGACACACACATTGTGGCACACTTTGTATTTGGGTATAGCATAGTACGGTGGACTATACACAATTCAGCAAACTGCATTTCGTCATCTTTTTGAATAGGTTGATAGGTACTATACTGGCGGAGAGAGAGAATGGGATATATACGGGTAAAAAATGCAAAACGACAAAAATAAAAAATATTTGGGGAGAAAAAAGTAAGAAATAAATTACGGATGCGAGCGTATAAATATTTTGAGAATGTAGGCAGAGGTGATATTGAAAGCAAGAAAATGAAAGAGAGAGAGAGAGAGAGAGAAAAGCGTGGTTTAAACTCTCCGACGGGTTAAAAGATGAAAAAATGAAAATGTGTTTGGTGGCGTTACAATGGGCTCGTTACAAGCCTGATATGATGTCACCTGTGCCAAAACTCGTGGGAAGCTTTATTGACGCAATATATGCATTGCGGGCCGATAAATAGTATACTTTGTCAAAGTGTCAATGAAAATACATAGATCATTTAATGACAAATCTTTTATTATTATTACCACTACGACTACATGTATTGTCACTGACACTGAAAATTATGAATGAGGAGGGCTCGGTCTTCGTGAAGGACAATTTTGAGAGAGGAAAGTAAAAAAGACGAGAGATTGTAGGCTTCTTGGAAAATGGGAATGGAGAGAGAGAGAGAGCAGCGAGCGCTTTATTATATGCACTCTCAAAGAAAAACGATAGAAACGACGATGAAAGGAACAACATCTGTGTGTATGCACCTCTCCGTTTCTTTATGTATATCCCCATTCACCACCACCACCCTCCTCCTCCTCCTCCTTTTTGCATGCAGTCATGCATGTTTACTCCTGCATTTTATTCGTGGACAGATGACGATCACGATAAAATATTACTTTGCAGTTTTTGCGGTGGTGGTGTAGCACCGCTGTGATCTTGGCTTTCCCCTTTTTCTTATCTATAGGTATACCCACATACGCCATATTTGATTTATCACTCTTTCCTTCATCCTCCCCACATTTTCCCTCATTTATCATGCACATCGGCGTCTACAGAGAGGCCTGTCCTTACCGCGGCGATTCTGCTGGTGAATGCACAAGAATTACGAGAAAATGGACTCGAACGAGGGAAATTCACAAATATCGCCTTTTTGAATACCTACTTTTAGTGTATAGGCTGTCACGTGAGTAGGTAGATAAACTGGGGAAATACTACTGCGGATTAGTCTTGTTTCGTTGCAAATGCAGCCATATTACACCCGGCAGTAGTGCACTTTTCCACGCTAACTATGGTGGACGTCTTGCTCAAAGTAAGAGTGGCAGGCGGCGGGACTCTATAATTTGCTTGACCTTGTTTTTCTTTTATGCAAACATTTATTTTTAAAATTGGCGATTATTACACAAGACTTGCTACTAGTATTATAGTCCTTTATTAAAATTGCACTGTTGTACCAGCCCAGTGGAATGGAGCATTTAAAATTTAAAGGAGGGACGTATTAAAGTGTTAAATGAACGTCCAATTATACATACAGCGATTGTGTCAATTTTGTCTTGCTTCAATGCATCTCCTAAATGAAAAAAAGGAATAACAGTTTTTACTACGTCGTATTACATCTAATTTTTTTTCGGGCACAAGGCAATGATTACAATGGCAGGAAGTGTGCATTGTACAAGTGGCCGTAATTAGTATTGTTATTGTATGAGTAATCATAGTAAATCACCTTCAACGTCGTAAAAATTTGAACTTTCTTAGAAGTTGCACACTGTCACTACCACGAAGAGTCAAAACTCGGAAAACATTATTTCCCCCCAGTCAAAGCGACCGTTTTCCGAGAAATACTTATAAAAAGTCCTTCTTTGCGGGGGCTGCATTTTAGACTGTTTGATTAATTAAAAATATTGATGTTTGAATGTGTTACGGTTACGGTAAGGGTACGAGTGATGGAATAAATTTTTCTGTTGATATTTCATTAAACTCAAAAAGACGGAAAACCAGGCACGTTTAATCCGCTCTTTCAATTAGATTCTGACGAACGATGCTATTTCTGTATTTTTTATTACTCGGAAGTACAAGGGTGCGTAAAAATACGGAGAAGTGCGTTAATATTCATGTTCACGCCGTGACCTCAAAAAGTACACAATTAGGCACACTCCCCGGTTCCAGAAGAGAATTTAATTTTGTGAAAGTGCTTTGATGTACTTGCTGCTAGCGTTTTCACTCAAGTGCGAAGGCACACAACTGTAAACACTACTACTGGTTGGTGAACACACAAAAAAACTGCTTATTACCTTTCTCTCAGTTTACTTTACTCGATTCTCCGTTTACTCAAAAACAACGGTGCTTATTGTCCCTAAAGCAGAAAATATTGTGAAGAGTAACGAGCAGGTTTACGTAACATGTGCGTAGATAAAATAAACAATTAAAACACACAATCGCTATATTTCAGGACCACTTGAAGGTGACAACACCTCCACAAGGTAGAGGTGTTTTTTTGCAATTCCAGGTCAAATTAAATAAATTTTTAATTAATTCTTTTACTGTTGTCATTTATTTAATTTTGTATATGGATCAGTCAGTCAGGGTCATTTAAAAATTCGCCGGTGTGGTGTTCCATATGAGCTGTAAAAAACACATTTCTCACCAGCAGCGACAATAAAATATGCAGACACAAAAATTGGCGAATTTCAATTCCCGCGTGAGACATCGATTATTAAAGGGAAAATTAAAAATTGGCAATTTGTTTGCAGACATCCATAACAAAACCCATTCCAGACAATTTGGAAAGACATGTAGGTACCCATCACCGGAATTGGGTTTCGCGATGTTGATTTAAAACGTGTGTTCAGGCAAATTGTCATCTGTATTA
>JAHZNE010001253.1:0-22427 GCA_027744055.1 Callyntrura sp. NNG-2020 | reverse complement strand
CCCGCAAGATTTTTTTCACGGTAAATTGCTCCGAAGAAGAGGATCACTGACAGTTTAATCTTATTTCCTGGAAATCCAATGCAAAGAATGACAAAAGAATTTTGTGTTGTTTGTGCACGTAGTTTTTACTTCAATGGACTTGGACCGTTCTCATTTGCAAACAAAAATGTGATTTCTTACCCTCAGAGTCTTACAGCAATTAAGGATGGCATCACGCGTGTAGCAAAGTTGAAATATTTCCCAATTGTGTTAGACAGATACAACAAGTACACAAAAAACCTCTCTTTCCAAAGCTTCCTCCAATTTGTGCCATTATCATTTTCTCATTTTTAAGTACCATTTATATTTTATGATGAAACTCAAGTTCATCTGAAGCACTCGTGGTAGTGTCACCCTATAGAGTAAAAAGAAAAATACATTGGCAGAGAAAATGCATAAAAAGGAACAGGAGAACAAGTCTTTTGTTGCGAGAAGCCATCTATTTCACTAACGTGCCTTTTTCTCACTTCACACACTGTTGTTGTTATTGCAGCTTCCGACGTAGATTGTTATCAAATCATTCACTGTGTCTGTTTCTTGAACGTTTCAAACTTGCAGCTATTTTTCAAATCTAATCGTACGCCCCTGCAAATCCAAAATGTCTGATCAGTTTATGCAGCATCTTCTCTAGGTTCGATTCTTCCCCTTGCGTGTTTCCTCCGACTCATTCTTAACTGCTATATACGTACCGGGACAAAAAAGAATTTTTGCGTTCTTGTTTAACTTCAAGACAGAAGGTAAACACGGAGCAGCTCTGCCATGAAATAATCACGCAGTGAAGAATGCACTAATGTCAGTGTCAACTTTGACGGAAAGAAAAGGAATGGAAAAATGAGATTTCATCTGTCACTCTTAAACATTCTCTAATAATGGAAATTACATGGCGGAATCCTAAAAGATTTTTTTATCATCCTTTTGTTCGCACACAACACAATATGAATAGATTATCCCTTCAAGTGTGTTGATGCACATATATAGAAGAACAAGATATACAAAACGACTTTGCCCCTTTTTTCTTTTCGCGACCAGCGAGAGATATCTGACAAAAGTCAAAATAGAGACTGTTTAACATTATTGTAGGGAAGCATAATAGTTACTGGGTAAAGAGTAGTATACATTTCCTTTTAAGTAAGTCAACCAACCGACCGGGTTAGGCTTTAAATCTTTGGCACCTCATTTACAGCAATAATTACATTGAACAGGAAAACTACCTCCAAAAAAGTCCTTATTTCCATTCAATTGTGGTTGGCAAGTTCGGCAAGCCGCTAATCTGGAATCTATCTCTGCTGGTGAAACAGAACATAGTACGTAGAGATAGATGAAGAGAACGTATGCAAACAGAGAGAACCCTCATTCCATTCAGTTTACACATCATTAACAAAGGCGAGTAAGTTCAATAAAGCCGAAAAAATAACTGTCTTCGGTTTGGATCTGTAATGGTCATCGACAATATTCATCAACGGAGAGAGAAAAATCAAATAGAGGTAGTACAAGAGAAATTTATCTGTCTCGCAGGTTTCACTTATGCCGATGTTACAATATTTCAGCCTTCAAGAAAAAGAGAATTTTATGGTTGGCGAAAATCTGAGAAAACCTCCTCTTATTAGTCGAATATTATTACACACATTCTTCATCATTATGGCTTCACTGTGTAAACTAAAGCGTCAAGGTAGTAAGGCTTTTGTTCATAATTTCTCTAACCAGATTTCTCCGGTTGATACACGCTAGAGTAGAGCAGGAGAGAAAAATCCTTTGTCATTTCTAAAATAGAATTTCCTCACTATACACACCAAAATAGGCGTTTGGTATTATGTATTTTACTTATTGAGCTCATTACGACAATGGGGCAATCGTCGAATGCGAACCAATAACCATTTTCTCCGTCTGTAGATTCTGCAAACATATAGAAGCCCAAATAGTTAGCAACAAGTTTTCCTTTCTTCTGTGTCCTCTGCACGGTGAATCGTCTTGTACTAAAACAAGCTAGTCATTACGTTGATAACTACTACTACCGCCATAACTTTGTTGCATTATACCCACCCAACCAACACATGTTATTTTGTTGTTCGGGGTTAAATGATCGGTTAATGGCCACAATATTATTATTAGCATTTTGACCCCATTCAAGCAACAGAGCCGGATAGTTGCCTGCTCCTCACATTAAACAATCAGCACCCTCGGCTATCAGCAATATGGAGAGGGTTTGTATACGTTAACGTAACTTAACAATCCAAACAGCTTAGAATCTCCTCTGCACAATTTAGCGGTTGAGAAAATTCAAGAATCTTCTCGAGTTCTGTGGCTTCGTTAGTGCAAAACATTTTAAAGTTTGCTTCCCTCTAGCTCTCTCTTTCTCTCCACTTTCTGCTTACCATTAACCACTTCCCAAACATAAATTTAAAATTTTTACTTCCACGTCGACTGCCCTTGTCATGTGGAGTCAAGTCAAACAGCGACAGCGACAACATTAGCACATGAAATTGTCAATGCAAATCGACGTGGCGGAGAATTGGATATTATAATACGTGTGTGTGATATTATTATTTGTTTAATTTTATACAAGCATCTCACGCACGTCTTCTTTAAGTAAATTGCAGCTAAAGCCCTGTTGAGCAATAAGAGGGAGAATATATGTATTAAAATGGCTATTTATTTGAATACAATTGCAAATGTTCTTACAACAATGCTGTAAGAGCCATAATATGTCATCTTGTGTAGGTATTTTATACTTATTGAAATTTAAAAATACCTACACAATTATAAGCCACAAGAAGTAATGGTAATCACGATATGCTGATACTCTATGATGATGATAATGCGATGGAAAGAGATTCTCTTGTGCAAGTTATACCCAACCGTCGCATTATTGTAACAGGGTGGCAAGGTGGATTATCAAAATGTGTCATGATTTGCTAAAAACTCATCCAACATGCATGAGTTTTTTATTGTTCACAGCTTGTCTCACTCAACTCAGTGGAGAGCTGTACGTACAGGGTTTCAAAAAGTAGGAACGAAAATCTAACCACCCGACGAACGACGATGATGAAGAGGCGGTAGTGGCAGTCCAATGCGTGAATGAGAATATCACATAAGAAAAGTGATCAATCATTATATTGTTTAGTTAAGTAGTGTGTATGCAGGCGTCAAACACAGTATGAATATATTCCGTAATAGATATGCATATCATCATCATTATATCATCCCCCAAATCCCCAACCATTCATACATGCTCGCATGCCATAAGAAAGGATTCCCCCGCGTGTATATGCAATATGGGCATGATGAATTATGTATGGATGGATAGGTGTACACAGACGCACAAAAACAAGGTGCGTGCAAGATTTTCATTTTTACTTTAATCAATTATTTATATACCAAGTGCAGAATGCAGAGAATGTGGGCAATAACGACAATGTACTTTGTCGATATTTTTAGCCAAGTGAATATAAAAGATAATAGCACAGCTTCATCGGCATGTCTTCATTTTACTTTTGAATTTAGTGATTTTCTAACAAGTTTTTGCATACCGTGTAGTGTACCTAAGCAAATAAGAACAACTCATTCTTGTTCTGCCATAAGCTTACAAAGATAAATTTCTCAGCTCGTCAGTAGCGTTAACACTGTTGTCAAAAATTTGTAAAAGTAAACGAGACTTCGGCACATCAGCCAAAACACTACACGTGTGTATGAATACCTACGTGAATAAGTACCTGTAAGAATAAGATCAGCCATGAAAAAATGCGGTGCACACAAGCCTAGTGAATATAATTTGTATGGCTGCATGGATATTGAATAAAAACCCGTTTGAATAGCCGCGTGTGTATGCTTTTGCTATCAATCAATGCGACAGACAAGGGGAATTTACATAAAATCTAGATAGTCTAAACAAGCATCTGTCAAACTTCACATCATATCATATCTAAGATTTTTACTGATTTTCAACAATAAAATGCTCTGCATACATGATTTGTTGAAACCACTCTATTTACCTAATTCTATATGCATATTTTCCTTTGTGTATGTATATCTCTGCAAGAGAATAGCACAAGTAACTGACAAGAGGCTGCTGCTTTTACACAGTTCAAATGTTGTCGGCCCTTTGTTCAGTTATAGTTATTATTGTAATAAGAAATGGTTTATTACATCCATCTCATGCATGCAAGTTTAAATGCTAATGGACTAGTGCATTACTGCAAAAAATTGCTGGAGTTACACCACTCGTACTGAGTGTAAAGCTGAACATACAAAAAATAGGAGTGTGTTAGTATGTATGCAAAGTGTATTGAACATTACATTAGGCGGGTTTAATAAATTGACTGTTTCTGAGGGCAGAACAATATGGGTTTTATCCCAAAGGAGCACCGATACCATTAGCTTCCAACAGAGATATTTTTTCTGTTTTATGGTGGTGTTGCAGCAGGAAGACATTTCTGCATGCACGTTTTGCGCACTAACGAATAACGATTCACCTACCATTATGCTGCATGCATTGTTTCGTATTGCAACATTGAATATTCCTTGTTCGTCCACGTTGTTACTTTGTGTTCGTGATAATCTCTTGATTGGTACGTATGTCGTTTTTTCGTACTTTATGGCTATGTAATGCAGGGAGGTGCACTATCCTGGTATGATGTATTGCATTATATTGTGCTTTTAGAACCGCGTAATGTGAGCACAGTAATTGCTATAAAAATCACCTTCTCCTCCCTTTTTATTTCCCGCTGTGAGATAATGAGCATCCATCATAGGAAATTACTTTATATATTAACTCTCAAGTAGATGAGAGGACGAAACTCGCGAAGGACATTATGTACTACTTGATTATGCAGCAAGTAACTATCAGAATGGATGCTGCACAGACAGTTTATAGTATGTAATAGTACATGACTCTCTATTCTCTATTTTGGTAACAATTCGAATGACGGATTAGAGTTTTTTATGATTGTGGTCTACTCGTTGAATGTAAACAAACTTTTTTTTATCTATTTATAAAATTAAATGTAATATACAAAATAAATCACAACTACCAGTAACCCGAGCACATACGACAGGACAAAGACATTATATTCCGAGTAGTAATTACGTTACAAATCATTGCTTAAATAAACAAAATAAATTATTAAAAGGTCTTTGGGGACCAATAATCAAATACATCATTTAGTTTTGTTCCCCCTGATTCTTCGTTTCCTTACTAATTCTCTTCAGTAGCAGTTTTAAGTTCGAAAGAAAGTCGGTGTTTGTAGGCATGATATTTGAAGAGACTGCCCTTGTGATTTATTAATAGTTGCACGTAATGTGTGATTGTTTTAGCGTGAATGTTGCCAAGTCCGTCTCCTCACTTCCCCGGGACACAACAAAAATGTCCAAGACATTTATTTACAGACAGTTATAGTGTGCAATCGGATTACGCTTAATTATGTAACTCATTTGAACATTTGATCTAAAATTATAAATCCTTTTCTCAGCCTGTAAACTTTATGTACTCGCTTCGATGCTTGTGGATTAAAATAAAATCGCGGATCACATAGCATGTACATTTGAAAACAAGCGTAGAAATTACAGTAAAACAGAAACTGTGTAATAAATATATAGATACATATTTATTATACCAGGGAAAGCTACGAACATACAATAATTTATTACACCGAAATTGCAAACAACCATCACCATTTTTCACAGCTTGTGAGTCGTCTCTTAGCCAGTATTATTATGGGCGAACAATTAATTCTTCAACTTTGACTTCCAATTTACATAATGCCCACATACAGAGGTTACTGGTCTGGTTTTGTTTTTTCCCAGCAGGACATAAAAGTCACAGAAGCTTTTTTTATTATCATGTACATATATTGATAAAATCTAATAACTCCATAAAAGAACGAAATGATGGTATGCCCAGGACGAAAAATGACTCCATTTTGCATGTCTGCTTTAATTACTCATCGTTAGCTAGCAGCCATCAAACTGAGCTGTGTAGACCCAATACCATAAACAAAAACAAACTAAAATGTTTTACGAGCCAAAAACAACAAACAACCTAGATCATTAGGAATTTGTTATTGCCTCACTACATACTTTCTTCCTTTTGTCATAACCCGTGTGAGCACTATTCACGTTCAAAATATCAATACGTCTGTAAACTTTTCGGTAGACCTCGATATACGCAATATTTACAACAAATGCATTACCTACATACATGGAATGTGAAGTAGTACTTCATTCGCCATAACTTTTAGCGACATTTTTTCTTATCCCGCCACCATTACATAAATCATATCGAAAAAGTAAATTTTGCACGTACAAAAATCCTCATCATATGCATAAACATTCTGATATTGTTTATGTGGAACTATTAAATCACTCAGCATTTGATGTTGTGTGTATTTTATGGTTTGAACTTTATTCATTATCTTGCGTCATTTTGCTTTTTGCTGTACATTTTTATGATGATGGTAGGTAGTTATTGATAGCGATGGAAGAATATCGAATTTTCATGTTTATTCACTTAAAGACACAATTATTCCCCTCTCTTTCATCTACTCTGTATGGGAAGAACAATAAACGTTGAGAAGAATAACGAAGTGAGAGAAAAGATATACAGGCATACAATATAACGCTTTAAAGAGGAGAGAGAACTAAAAGAGACAAAACGGCGATTCAAGTCGTGCTGGACGAAAACATCACCACCACCATTTACAACACCACTTGTAACGAGGTAATGAATGTTTTACGGATCCCTTCCCTCATTATACATGTACGATGAATTGCAAATTCATTATTTCATCAACAACGAAACTAGATGGGTGTAAACCCTAAGATGTAACTACCGAACTCGAAATTCTAAACCGAAAACTCTGTATAAGACCATAAACGAAATATAGATAATGTGGCTATGTTAATTTATAATAACCTCCGCTCCGTCGACCATAAGAGTCAATTGTTGAAAATCCCGTTTTCATCGGAGTTAACGTGTTGAACTGATGTTAGTAGCTAAATAATATTTGACTGGCTATCGAACTACGACATGAGTGTGTCTTATTGTCAATTAATGTAATGTACCTGAATAATTATGTCCACAGACAGCTACAGAGAGATGAACAGATAGACTAATTGCATTAGCTACCTCTTAACTTTCGATAGTTAACAATGCGATGGGATCCCCCTTCACATTACTTGATTTTCAAGTGTAAAATATAGTATAATGTGTAGTCGAAGTAGCAGTGGTGTGTTTAATTGTCAGCTTCATCCGAAAAATGGAAGTTGCAACACAAAAGAAGTGTTGTCTTCACACACACACACATGGCACCGTGCAGAGAGGTCAGTGCGCTATATCATACAGCCATAAATGACTGCGAAACCCTGCTGACACGCTGTGCTGCTGTGTTGTTGCTGAGTCAGGCAGCTAACTTTAATCATAAAAATGAAAAAGTACAGACCCAACCAGTCAGAAGAATACACAAAAAATTCCAGGGGTTTGTAATACCGTTTCCGCACAGCTTTGGTTTGGTTAAAAAAGAATGTTGAATATACATTTTATGATAAACTGCCGATTTGGGTTTTTGCATTTGCCGTTAAACTTTCTTGTCTGCTGCCGTGTCCAAGAAGAAGAAGAAAGGTTTAAGAAATAACTTACCGATAGAAAAGAATCACACATAACTTCTCAAAGTTGTGGTAAGAGCATAAGAGAAAAAAAGAGAAGGGCAAAATAAAAAAAAGTTTTCTATTGTGTGCAAAAATCAAGGGGGTAACTCATGTGGCCTTCTTGAGATAAATTTTTTACGCAAAGTATTACGTGGTCATTGATGCCGAATGGAGGGAACAAGATGAATAGAGAACTTGTGCGTCCCTATACTTCCCACTCTGCCTGTATTTACAAACCGAACATCCTGCCACCAAAGTCGTTGATGTCGGATAGTATGGGTGAATGGAATGTGCACTTTCCTTTTTACCACGAATTTCGCACCGATCTTGTGGTACATACACTTTGTGGGGTTTTCAGCACGATTATATCTGCACACAGGAAGATGATACGGAGTGTATGAGTTACCTAAAGGAACTGAAACAAGCAATAAATCTCCACGGATTAGCAAGGCAAAACGTCACTCTTTTTGACTAACTCTTTCGACAAACTTTGTTTGTTTTTCTTTCACTCTTTTACTTTTTCGAATAATGTGTAATAGCATTCTTTCAAGGCTCAGTGTAATAATGTAAACATAAAAGGAATTCCATTAATTTTCACTAGATAACGACAATCGTGAAATTCTCGACATGCTCGTAAATAGACGGTGTGTTAGTTATAGCGTTACGCAACGGAACACTGTGATATTTTTATTATTCCCTCAGCTTACGTTGCGAGACGCAATTTCTCTTGCTCACGCATCATGTCTCAAACGAAAGAAAAGTGTATCTAACAATGAAGGTATTGTATGGGTGTCTCACAATTAGCATTGTGTGAGTCATGTGCGTACAGGTAGTGGTGCCTAAATATGTACAAAAAAGTAAATGTAGTTTATCGTACAAAACTGAGTGTGTATAATATCTTTTGAGAAACTTCAATATTTTCAATGAAATTACCCCTTCAGGGCTCAAAGTGCTGATCTTTATTTAAAACGTCCGGTTCTCGGCAACACAAAATTATGCCTTTGTGATTTTGAGAGGATAATCGCCAAAAGCAGTAGAATCTGTAATGCTCACAAGCAGAATAGTTATTTATAAAAGCTTAGTAGCGTTTCATATGTATTATATATAGCGAACATTTACTGTACGCAATTTCAGTACTTCCTACGCCTATTTATTTTTTCCTAAAAAAATCATGATGTACCTATATATACCTAATACATTGTCTTTTAAACGAAAATGTTCTTAAGGCTACTCCAAAAAGTGAAAATAAAAACAACAAACGCGAAAGGCAGCAGAAAAAAGTTTCAAAGAAACTCAACTTTTTAATGGGCGAGCACCACGTGGAATGTAATAATAATTTGCCTTAGAGGTATGACAAGTGCCTACTGAACCGTAAACCTTCATTTACGCTATACTTTCCAACTTCCTATTATACAGCAAAATGCGGGCTGGGTTTGGGCATTGGGCAGCCACCAATGAGCCAGAGTGAGTGGAGGTAAATTTACACATCAAGTCATTTCATCTCTTGGGTAAAGGTGCTACGGGAACGCGAGACCGCTTCCGTTGTAGCATCTGATGCGGTTTCACCCTTTTTTCTCTTGCAGTAATGCATTAATGTCATGTGCGTTTGTGCTCAAATTTTGATCTTAACACTTTTTATATGAAATGAACGTATTATTAATTACGAAGCCAGGAAAACCACCTCCCATTCATTCTTTCATTCATTCATGGACTCTCTCTCTCTCTGCTCCCTCTACATGATGCATGCACGGAATTCATAAATGTGCAAGTAGAAGTGCTAATATGAAAAAGAAACAATGAGTTTCTTTTGAGCACACATACTCTTACTATTATTATCATTAAGTTGTAGCTAGAGGCTAAGCGGTGGAATGTTTGCCCAAGGTATGCATGCACACACACACATACACACAGTAGTAGACAGTTATCATATTATATACTTAATGAATTATGAGTATGACTTGCCAGCCTACTCTTCCGGGACTTTGTTTGACGCTTCTGCATTTGGTGTGTTTGGTAGGGCAGTTATGACGATGATGGTCTAGTAAGTATTTAGTGCGTTCCTTTCTGCTCGACACAGCATATAAACATTCTCATTAGAAGTCAACGGAAATCTTTTTTACGGTTGATGGTATATTATACTTTTTACAACATCGAATATATGTAGCAGTAAACATTATATGAAATGCGGGCATTTATAAGTTATTCTAGGCAGAGAGGTACTGGTAGTGGTTTAAGAGAAGGACGATATTATTCATATTTTTGTGTTTCATGACAGATCCTGGTAGCGCAGCGCAGAAGAGACAGAGATTTCACATAAACACAGGAAAATTGTGCATAAAAATGCGGTGTGCTGACTGCGGACTCAAATAACTCGTGAAACAACTAAACTTTAAATGACAACCATGATTAATTAATTAAATCAGCCGGTTCTTATTACTTCCTTCCATTTTCACTTCCGACCAAATTCACTTTACCAGCAGTAGTGGTACGTATTCTACATACGGAATCATATACTAAGGTAAATAGCGGGAGAATTTTATTAGGGACAACTTTCCGTGCCTTAATTTATATGCGCGTTGCCAATTACTTAGAAACGTTTACGTGTATTTACACTTTGCACCGCCAGTAGTATATAATACTCCCCTGCACTGTTAAATATCAACTATATTACATATATTAACCTTGCAATACACAGAGGGACGCATTGTCGCAAGGGATGCTCAATGCGTGAAGACTTGTAAAAGTTGCTCCTTTGCCATAATTTAAATTCAAGTCATGCACACGTAATTACTGTTATTATGCAGGTATTGCATTGTCTACTGTAACTCCGTTGAGGACGTATCCAGTGGCTGTTGTATTAGACAGTGAACAAAACAAGCGCATAAAATGCTTCCAGTATACAATGTTACGCGTGATTAGTTTTGCAGACATTGAGACACTGCAATTAGGGTGTATAAAAGAACCAAATGCCAACCCACTTTATTTTCCAGCTCCCTTTAACATAGAATATCTGCTCTTCCTTTGAAAACGTTGTACTATCCTGTCACTGTCAACTTTCTATGCCTTCATCTCTTCTTATATGACAAGAATAAAGTACCGATCTATTAGGCCGGCACATTCCTTCAGCGGGTGGTTTGTTAATTTTTTACACTCGCTAAAACCATTGACTTGATTTCTTGATTTCAGTCAAACTGACACTTGGCTGTCATATTAAAATCTGAGAGGTACACGCCCAAACACTGCTCAATTTTCTTTTCACTTCTCTCCCTCTCGGTAAAAACTAGAAAAGTGACTCCTTTTAGTTCCCTTTAAAGGTAAATCTTTTTTTTCGTCAGTTTACTACGTACATGCACTGTTTATTTGTCGATTCAGGGCACATCTTTCATGTCGCTTAAAATGTACCGCCGCCTATTCAATGCGAACTGTTATCGTAGTATCATATCTCGTATCTGACACTTTCAGTGACTGCTGCCATACATTACGTGGGTACATAGATACAAATTTTGTGGACATCGCATCGTTTTGCTCGAAAGGCGAATGCTCAATATTTCATATTTTTCAGCTATCCTTCAACTGTCAACACCTTTTCTTTGCTATCATAGGAAAAGCAGAATCCGAAATGCGAATGTAAATGAATAAACATGTCAACCGAACGTAGAAATGGCCCGGAGGATCATCACTTATCGGAGTGCTTGAAACTTTCTTCATGGCAACTTTGTTTAGATATCCGTTTTTGGGATCGAGAGCAGCAGGATCCAAAATGCTCTTTGTGTAAGTTGTGTTTGGTGTATCTACTACCTACCGTGAAGAAAATAGGTAGCTGCTATGGGGGAAAATACGATTTTTATTTTAACCCTTTATACATTTTGTCTTCAGTATTTTTAACAACACTGCTTTATTCTGTCATCGTTTTCGAGACAATGAGTGTACGTACATTTATAGATCTTCAAGAACATGTAAATAGATCACTTTTGCACCTGGTTCACAACAACAACGGCCAATGACAACACTTTGCTCTTCTCGAAAGCCGAGCGTGCATGGCGTGCAGTATTAAAATGAATCAACTATCAAACTGTGAAATTAACTATGCGGGGAATTTCAAAGCAACCAAAGAAGTGAAAACCTGACAACGCAACAAGGAATGTTACGAAGCATTAGCGTTGAAAATTTCAATGATAGCTTTCGTGCGCCAATGCTACTTTGACAAATGCCAAATGCTGAAGCTATATTAATACACAAGCACTGTGCTTGTCTTTCCACGTGTAAGCTCGTTCGTTCGTATTTGACCTTTTTGAAGCACGCATGTAGCATGGTATGAAAATTCCAGGACGGTTTTCCGTTAATGGTTACGGAAGCATCACTGCCAAATATTTAGATGCGATGCTGGATCTATGGGGGAGGAATATCCACAATTTCTGTATGTTGGCACGATTTCTTTAAAACATGTATTTCTATACCCAATTGTAGACATCTTAGAGGGATATACAAGATTTCATAGAATTCATCGAAAATATGTGCCGTCAATCCTGAAATACGTGCCGCCAAAACTACAATGGGTTCATACTTGATTTTTATGAAAACTAGAGTACCGTCCCGTTCCATATACATATACATCTCTAACAGCGACACAATTACCTTTTCGCAAATTGCAGATACTAGCTCTGGGATATACAGTAAAGTTGTCAGCATCATACTATCTAACTAAGCAACTTTACTACACACGCTTCTTTGTAACTAGACTTGACCTGGAGACCTTTTCAAACAAAAAGTGAATTGATTTCCAGTGAGACCAAAACATCAAAAACGAACCGTATAAAATACTGGCATAATATATTATCTTGCATTGATAACGTCGTTTACGTCCAGCCCACACACACACCTCTTACATAAACAATTAGGTTGCGACATGCTAGGTCTCGTAACCACATGTTCTCTTTATATACATCTACACACATAAGCATATATTGGTACGATGGTTGGCACAACGTTTTTTTCATCCAACTTTTACCTTGATCTTTCCTAAACGAAATAGAATCATGCTTTTACCAATCAGGAATACAGAGACGAACCTTTCTGCTACAGAAAATTGTTTCCAGGAAAATATGAACTTAAAATGCGATGTTCGAATACACAGTTTCTTGCAGCACATTGAAATTCTTTGTGATGATAGGTAGCAGCAGAGAAAAAAGTTAACAAAGCTTTTTGCAGTCAGACTCCTAGAGAAAACTTTCTTCCAAAATGGAAGCAGTGAAGTAACCCCGTCTCGTTGCTCAAGTTAGTTTCCAGTGGTATCTTATAAATATATAAATACACTTTGTGTATTTTTCCTCTAGCATCAAAGAACTCTTTGAATTAATGAAGCATAAATGTATCGAAAAAAATATGACGTATCGCATCATCAAAAGAACACACGTGCATACTTACATATGTACTTGGCCAAGACGAAAATTTCCTAGATGCTACGTAACGTACAACGTACATTAACACTATTTTTTCTCCTTTCACGGGCACTGTACCACCACCTGATATATTGGAAAGGACTTTATGCATTTCTAATGCAACATGTATTCTTCTAAAGAAAAACTATTACCATCATTCAACCCCACACAAAATCTTCCACATCAACTATTCCAAGTTAAGAAATTCTGGTTCTGAGACCAAATTCAGTACCGTCACCACGTAATAAAAGACACTCGGCCCCTTACCAGCTTTTGGTTATACACTTTTTAGTTTTTCTGGCTAGATTTATCCAATAAAACGAATATGAAAAGGTTCCCAGGTCCAATATATTCGTAGAACTAAGATTCACATTTTTGCCTTTCATTTATTTCCATTTCCTTGTTTGTAAGTGTACCAATATTCGGATTGGTGCTATTGACTCTGACTCCCACTACCACGAGTTCACTCGTACGTCTAACTTTGAATTGAACACAGAAAAGGGTAAGACTGGATGATACGGGGAACTGGAAAAGGGACGTAAGGGTTTTTTTGTTGCATCCTACCTAACTACATCACATCATGGTTCTCAATTCCAAATATCATGATGATTATGACGACGAAACCAAAGCAAAAAAAGTTGGGACACGGTGGATCACAATATATTATTTTATTACCATAAAGAGTAGGGAATGAACGGAAATGTAAATATGTAGAAAAGCTTTTAGAAAAGGGGAAAAGTTTTATAAGACGATGACGTGTAGTTCTAAGAGAAAAATTCGTAGGTATATGTATGTAGGGGGTGGGTATTTAAGCAGACTAGGAATTTTCAGAATCAGTCAGGTAGGTGTATGTTCGGGTTGGGTTCAAGGCTTTTTTTCCTTAAGAGACCTCCTGTGTGGCTGAATTGCACTGGAGCATCATCGGCACGAAATCCGCGTATCGTAGTTATCATTATCAACATCATCGTCGTGGCGGATGACACCGTTACAAACTTTCTGTCGTTGTCGTCGTGCGGGAGAGAGGGACGGGACGGATAAACGTTAAACGCAAAGAATTCATCGCTGTTCAATGACATTCCCCTGACTTTCTCTCTGATTTCTGTCCTGTTTGGAAATGAACTGCTGGGGCTGACCGAAACAGAAGAACGACGCCAGCTAACTAGAGACTTATTACATTTTTTCGTGAGGAGGATTATAAATGGGCTTAAGTGAAGGAAATTTGTTGGGAAGATTTCGAGAAAAGTGTCCCCGAAGACAAATAATATTAAATTGGTTGAAGCAAGGGTAACTCAAAGAGTGTGTGGGCAGAGGGCAGGTATATATACATAGTGCCTGGAAGGCGACCAGAGGATCACAAGTGAATCAAATTGGCGAGATCAAGATCAACGGAGACAGCAAATAGAAAAGGATTTCTGGGACTTTGAATGTGACACCAAGAGAGACACTTTTTCATCTAATTTCTCTGACTTTCTACATGAAACGAAAAGTATCTCAAGTAAACAGGAAATGGTCCTATTGGAAGCTAAATGCGTTTCCTACAACTTATATAAAAGTATGTGTTACTATGTTCCTACAACACGCACATGCGATGATTTTTCGGATGAAGTGCTAAAACATAATCATCGTTGGTCTTGATCTATGAACATGCTCGAAAGGTAATATGATTTTATGAATTCCCCCTTTTGAAAGAGAAAAATTGGGTTAATTCTCTGTCAGAGACAAACATCTCGGAAGAGAATTTTACTCAATATACAAATAGATGTATAATATTATATAGTAGTATACATATTCTCTGTTCAATCGTGACGAAGGGATACTTGTCGGGATGAAAAATAAACTTACGCACAAACTTAAGAGTTTATTTCAGTCACATTCCCACCAAGTTTCACCGCTTTACAAATAAATTGCTTTGTAGCCGACCAAGATAAATGACAAATTGAATCGTTTTAATTGACAACACGATGATTGCATTCCTGCATTATCATTAGCTATTTGGAAAGCAGATACCTAAGAATATACCACGTAACTGAAAAGTATGATAAGAACTACTGTGAAATGCGGTAAACCCATATGCTTCTACATGCTCAAAAGTCATTTTTGTTCAGATTTATAGATTTATAGGGAAATAGTTTTTGAAGCGTGTGCTTTCTGCAGTTTCTCCAAAAGGTGGATTACACCGTTTTGTTAATATATGCAATAGTTAGCATTTTATAGTGTGTCGATGGGAAATAGCTTTGAAATGTTTCTTGATGCCCCAAATCAAATCATATAACCCTTTTTATTGACGTGGTGCATAATGTGAAGAGATATGATGGTATATTTATTTGCAAGTAGCAGTACTTCAGGGTTTTGTGTCATGCCTTTGGTAAATCTACTCGTAGTAATTTGATATAAAACTTACCAGAAAATAATGTGTAGGTACATTACGAAATTAGTGTAGTTTTATTTAGTGTGCTGATGTGGAGAAACATTTCAATTTAATAGCCATCAATTCTACGTGGGTAGTTGTTTGATAGAAAATTAATTTTGACATGCAGTAGGTATAACTTCAGGCACAGGCTAGTTAGTGTACTCCGAATTACGTAGGCAGTCTCGAATAATAATATGACTCCATATAATTAATTGAATTGAATTGAATTGAATCTTTATTCAAGAGTCTAACCATATTCATGTGTAAAGTACATAGTACATGAGTAAACTGACAGAAAGTTTGTTGACCCTATATAAGTAATGGTAATGCTATGAAATAAGTGGTATAAAAGTAAAGAGATATTACATTTTTAAACTACATTATTACAAAAATGATGTGAAGATGACATACAAAGGTGAGTGAACTGATTTATGAAATAGAAAAAACATGTCTAACTATCCTGTAATCCTTTATTCTGTAATCGAATTTACAAATTATTCCAAGTTGACATTTAATACAAATATAACTCCATATCAATGCAGGAAAGCAATGCGAGTTTAGAATCGTTTTGTAATAAGCGACTTGAGAATTTGTCATTCGAAGTGAAAGTTCCCTACCTTTATACAGAATCAAGTACAAAAAAAGAATATCTTTCATCTTCTGAAAAAACATTTTGCTAAAAATAAGATTCGATTATTCCACCTTCTTCCTTTTCCATCCTTAACTTATTTTTGTGTCTAACTGAGAGAAGAACAAACTAGATGATTCTCCAAAGCTGTGCGCACTTAACCATTTCACTGGTGGGTGGCAACATGGCGTAAAGTTTGAGTTCTCCGGGGTCTCCCTCATCTCTAAAAACCTTTTTATTGCTATTTTAGTTTCAATGACGAAAGAAAGTGAAAGCACATCTATCATCATCAAACTGTAACTGTATGACTAGAATGATTGCGTTAGTGTATAAAATTGAGTGAAACCGGCGGTCATTGTCCAGTAGTAGGGTTCTACAACACAATAGTGGTCAAAGTACTGAATGAAATGAAACTGTATTTTTATCGTGTTTAAAAATCATAGGTATTATGAAAACAATTGGTTTATCAGAGCATTCACATCCGTAAGCATCATGATCTTCCTTTTAGTAACTGTTTAGTTCAACGTTCCACGCTTTGAAAACAAACTCGGCCAAATATCTCTCTTCTCCTGTGACCCATACATACAAATACCGTGCAAATGAGCGTTCCACATAATATTTCATTTCCCCATATTCCCCAAAATCATTAGCATTACGGCAAGTAAACCCAAAAAATCAAATCTCATAAATACTTCATGTTTATGTCTGGGGATAGTGTACATGCATTCAGCAAGCCCATTACGTGCCACCAAATGTCTTCTTTTAGGTAAGCCTACAACCCGGAAGATGGTCACAACAGGATAGCTGAAATGTACAAACTCTTGTCTAACAAATAACATTTTTCTACACTGCCACACAGACAAAAACCAACAGGAATGACATGGAAAGACAAACTTGACGCAAGTAAAATAAAGTCGTTACGTTTTCTGCTCCCTCTCTCCACCTCTCCATCGTAGTATGACTGCCTTAGATATTTCAGCAACTCTTCTCTTGAGTATAAGTAAATACCGAGTCATTTTTGTTGATAAGAAAACTTGGGCCCTGTTTATTTCGTTTGGTTTTCGTGGTGGCGACGGTGAAAAGTTTTTTTTTACTTTGCTGGAAGAAATGAGCTAGCTCCCCTGGAAAAAATGTATTATTACACCCCATACATGCACATGGGCGACTATCCACTCCAGAAAACAGCCATGATACGACAAATAGCAAAACGAGTCCAAAAGAAGAAAAACACTTTGAAAGAAAGAATCCACCAGAAACATGTAAATATCACGTTCATATATCATGTCAATGAAAAAGGTTTTTTTGCAACTGTCTGTGTGTGCCTATACAAACGTAATGTAATATAATAAAAAGGTTGTTCCCTTAAGGATAAAACACATCACCACTACCGCTACCACGACCATCAATCCTTCTCAAAAGAGAACCATCAAAACTCTTTAAGGTACACACTGGAGGATGGATGAGCTATCTAGATGCATATATAACGTACCACAAAGCATTCTTTCTATTACGACAAATAACAATAAACTTTTAACACGATGTGGAGAAGTACCGTTAGAGCATGTATATACGCGATTAGTTACCCCATTAATGAAATAATAAGCCGGTTACTCTATTATTTCTATAAGATTAATTTCCACACTCCACTAGCCGCAAACAGATTTAAATTAAGCATGGATGGAGCATTTCAAGGGGCAACGAACTGAAAGTACCGGAACAAAACCATGTAAGTAACTATTATATAGCTACTCCCCGCGAGGCATCAGCTCTGGTTGTTATTTTAAATTTTGGAGCGATTCGTTAACTACTTGTCTAATACCTGGTGGGAGTTGTTGACGAAAAACAGATTTCTGGTTTTTCTCAAGAAATGTCAATGACGGACATAACGGGACGGACGAACGAATCTTTCATAACATCAATCTGAAGGATCCTTAATAACGCGGCAAGACGGGGATATAGCAAAGCGGATACTTAAAAAAGAAAAGGGACAGAGAAACAAAAAGAAAACATTTTTTGGTGGTTTATGAGATGAAAACATTTCCGCAGCTCTACTTTTGCAAGAAACACAAAAGGTAGTTACTTTAAATTATCTCTTTGGACAAAAACGCGCCATCGTCATGTATATATAGCTTTATATGTGGTCGTCATTCCAATTTCAAATACGACAGGATATAAAGGCTAAAATGCTCCATAAAGCAAAATTTAGAAAGTGTAAGTTTACTCGTTTTTCATAAACAAAGTCGACACCGTCATCATCGGATGGTGCGAAAGTGATGAAGAATGAGATACGACTGTGCCGTAAAAGTCCGTTTTTATGTGCAAAATGAATCAATGGAGGTAGTTTTCATGTAAATAAAAATACTGCGGGGGAGTTATATTTCATGTAAACTGTGGGGAGATAAAGACGCGAGAAAATCTTTGCTGAGCATGCCGTAGAATAAAAACGGGGCTAAAATTGGTGATACATATTATTATGCTAAAAAAGGAATACATTGCATATTGTGTTTCATAGTAGGAAAAGTAATTTGACGGAAGATGGTGTGTATATAAATATATTAATTTATCATGAGACGAAACATAGTTATGTCATGCACGTTGGTAGCAGAACTATTTGGTTTTTTTGTGTGTTGCTATCCCTCTCCGTTTAAAAAACGTTTTTCCAGGAATCTGGCAGCTACACGTGCAAGTTTGTAGAGTTTTGAACAGTAAACAAATATATGCTTTTGCGTAACTTGAATGAAGTCTTCAGGAATTTTCCTCCAAAAGTGCCGGGATGATTGAAGGAAGCGTACATTTTTCGGTGAACAGAAGTATGATCTGCTGTTTGGGGAGCGAAAGTCGTTGCATATGTTTTTGGAGGCATATCATCACAGTTCAATCGCCCCTTTATACACTCCGTAGCAAATCAAGCTTCCTCCCAGCAGCGTACATATATCTTTATTCAGATAAGGATGCATTCAGGCACAGAAAGCGACGTAAAGTAAAGAGGAAAGTAATGTAATATGTAGAGTAAACAAAAAAAGTTAAATCTAAAAGTTTTTCTATCTGAACAAAAATACACACAGCATGATGTCATCAAGAAGCGGAGTGGAAGGTTACTTTTTTACTTTTCTTTTAAAAAAATACAAATTGGTAACATGTGTCATGTGTCATTGTAATGACAAAATCTAAATAATAGACAAGTTGAATTCCAATTTCCCTACTGACAAAAAGTGCAGACAGATTTTGCTGGAACCAATTCCATGTTCAATACAAATCTTATGCACATGTGATTCCAGCAGATAACGAATCGAAATGGCTAAAATAGATGTTTTTATACGTCAAACGTGCGCAGGTGAATGACGCAAAAGCAAAAGGTTCAATTAAAAAACTCTCTACACCATTCTACTTCTTATGATAATTTAAATTGGAATAAAATATGAGGCGTGCAAGAAGTTGGAGAATTTTCCTTTATTACAAATCGGTAGCAAAAACCGAATCGAGTATTACGAGCACATGCTGCCGGAAAACTGGGTTCAAGCGGAGCTGAGGCGTTACCCACACACTGCTTCAGTTATGATTTATTAGATAGAACTGGAGTTCAATTTTCAGAAAGGCTTTTTAAAAAGCGTTTTTACTTGAAAGTGTATTAAGTGATTTATGCATTTTAAATGTCAGTTAATGAACATCGGGTTGCAAGGAGTTAAAGAAGAGATATCTTGTCACTCTGTCTACTTTTATTTACATAAATTAACAAATTGAGTAAAAATAGGATAAAAAAGTTTGAAGTCTATGAGTAAAAGCACAAATCTTTCTGTAAGCCGAAAAACACCACTGTACCCATATTTTTGTTATAGAAACGGTTAAAAATCAAAATTAGAATGTCATGTTTTATTTGCTTTACTACTCCCCTCAGCCTTTCTAAAAACAAAACGTAAGATATAATATTACACAGAGTAAAGTGTAGATTGAAAAGGAGATTTTTACATGCACCAGATTAAAGTTGAGCTGACTAACTGAATATAAAGGGCAGTAGAGATGCATACCGTCCCGCAGAAACGTCGTACTTTTTCGGTTAAAAGGACATTCAGCATTCCTCATAAAATTCGAGCAAGTAAATAAAGATTTTTTTTGTAAACACGCAAATCATTGTTCATTTTAGAAGAAAGCATTTTTGGGATGGCATTTATTTGAAATCTTCTGAAGGTTTATCTCAGGTATAAAGTAGAAGAAACTATTCCTAGCTGTGTCAAAGACCTGCAGAGGGACGGGTGTTTACAACTAGAAAAATTCCAGTCGTGATTCGTGACTGAAATCAGTATCGTGTTAGAAGCTGGGAAGTTGGCAATTCATCGGGTACCACCGGTGCCTTATATAAAGTTATTATTAAATTTTTTGTTAATATTTGCCTGGGTTCTACTTTTTATCTCTATACACATTTAATTTTGAACCAAACCAACCAGTTCGTATCAGGTTAATACAACAACGATCTATTTGAACTTTCCGTCCTCTAGCGAAAATCAACTCGAATAGTAACAGGTTTTGAGTCAAAATTAAACCCACTAGAAAATATAGTAGAATTCCAGCAGCAATTCAGAACGGTTACTAAAGTAGGCATATGCAACCCCATTTTTTCTCAACTGTGGCTGTAATTTTCTATTGATACTTGATGAAACCGGATAAAAAGAAAGATCCGAGCTAAGAAAAAGTAGCAGCGAATATCAACTTTTCATACAAAATTAGTATTGTTCGTTTACTTTTTTCTTGCGCACATCCTTTCTTATAGGTAATTTTCTCTCTCCAAATGGGACACAGAGAGTGGCGGCATCACTGAGGTAGGAAGAAGAAGAAGAAGCAGCAGCGTCAGAGGCAAAAACTCCATGTTTACATGTGTAATATCGTTACAAGCTTGTACCACCAGTGTACCACAAACACCGATGCTGTGTCGCTTTGGTCATGTGGTGAATTTTTATTGCGCCTTGCAAACAGCTCACTTACGCGCGTCTTGCCATGTTTCCACTCCAAGTTTTACTTCATGGAGTAGGAAGTCACAGCCGGGTAAAAATTAACGGGTTAACTATTCGTCGGAAAGTTTTGTTTGTGAGTTCGGCATAATAAGTATTGCCTCTATGCGCCTCACTGCGTTCACATTCCGCAGAGAATAAATGAAACAACATAATATCTGCGTTGTTGTATCACTGTCTCTGTGTGTAGAGCAGCATAAAAGTAACTTGTGCAATACCATCGGCCACCACAGCGAACCGAGCAACTTAATAATATCTGTTTTCGGTTCGCTGTTCCAGTAAGTTATTGTAAGCTGAGAAAGCTGAAATCCATAAATAAGGAATCATGTATCCTCCTAACCAAACAACTTCACCAACAAAGTACAGACACATGGAAAGAGGCGTAATGTACAGTGGTTAGCATCTCTTGTGAAAATTCTTCATACTAAAAAGTGGAAATGTATAGCGTTAATGGGAGTCATCATAAACACTAGAATTCATCCAGCGAAAGTGTGTGTATATGTGTGTGCTCTCGAAAACATAAACCAGAAACCAGGTGTAATACACTACCCGATCATATTTTTAGAAGCAAAAGCTAAAGTAAATAAACAAATTATTTGACGAAAGGATGAAACAATTTATGAAAACAGAAGCTGATAAATTATGAAACAGACACTAGAGACTGCCCACGTTGTATCGCTACCGTACCGTATCACACACTTGAATTTAGCGTTATCATTATCATTATTATACTGAAAAAATGATTGATTAACATTAAAACCCCTAAAATTTTAATGTTTAAAGTATAATAAAAAATTTACGTAGATTTTAATTTTTCATACTGCCTGAATAATAGTGAGATAGCCGATAAGTAACTTGTGTGTGGGTTCGAAAACTAACTTGCAATACATTTTATAACATTCAAGGTGATTTTATGACTTGGCTTTCCACTTGGAAAACATGCTTTAAAATATTTTAGACTTGCCCATCCTTTCAAAACTGACACCGATAATAAAACCACTGTAGCTTTTTCTTGAAAAATCAGTGTAGTCATCAGAGTAGGGCGTCAAACAGTTCAGTTCAGTTAGAACTTTTCAGTTTCTGTTTCAGTTCAGTTTGAAATTTTCAGTTTCAGTTTCAGTTTGTCGGGGAAAATTCAGTTTCAGTTTCAGTTCAGTTCAGTTTTCAGTTTTAACTGAACTGAACTGAAAATTTTCAGTTACATAGTAAAAAGTACTACGTGACATGAAAGCACCAAGTGCAATTCATGTTAAACTGATTAAATATTCAAA
>JAHZNE010001252.1:0-30137 GCA_027744055.1 Callyntrura sp. NNG-2020 | reverse complement strand
AAAACAATAATTACCTGGTCAAATTATAAAACCCTGGAATGTTTATGTAGGTAAATTAGGTTGTTACATTTTGTACATGCATAATGAAGGAGGTCGCTGGATGACGAAGAACTTAATTAATTAAGTATACCGTGCAACAGTTGGCAGAAAAGAAAGTACGACTGCATATTGCAGAGCGGTTGTTATTTTGTCCAATTACGACAACTAGTAAAGATTAAATAATGGAATTTTATTAGCGTCAATTATTTTATCCGTGTAAAGTGCACACGCACCTTCAATCGTATTGAAATAAAAGCATAAAAAGTTGGTTGGCCATTTTGCATTACGTGAAACCTCATTCATTATCTTTAAATTGTCAGCAAACCGCTGGGATGAAAAGTAGTAGAACGCGGTAAGTGTTGGATGTTATTACATGTACGTAACAGTTGATTATCAGTACGTGCATGCTTGTACAAGATGACTGTAAATGGGAAACTGAAAGCTCTGACGGACAAACATGTAACTTTTCCAATAAAAGATATGGTCACTAATAAGGAAAGATTTGCGTTACAGATCCTTGGGATCACACAAATAGCCTATTACGAGCAGTATTTGTTTAGAACGCGGTAAGTGTTGGATGTTATTACATGTACGTAACAGTTGATTATCAGTACGTGCATGCTTGTACAAGATGACTGTAAATGGGAAACTAAAAGCTCTGACGGACAAACATGTAACTTTTCCAATAAAAGATATGGTTTTTCTTTTAATAAAATAAAATAAAAGATATGGTCACTAATAAGGAAAGATTTGCGTTACAGATCCTTGGGATCACACAAATAGCCTATTACGAGCAGTATTTGTAATTGTAACGCTAGCGCGAAACCTTCATCGCTAGATCACAAAAGCACCATTGCACCACAAATAACACCACTAAAGAGGATTGGAGATTGGAGTGTGGGGACTTGCACAACTGCACAGCAACTTACAAAACCATCTTTGTGATAATTAATTACGGTCACTTTTCTTGTTACTTATGCACAAAAATCTGGTGTGCTATACTCTGTATCTTATTAAAACGCATGAGCTTGTTACTTTTTTTCGAGATGGTAGTGGTGGTGGTGGTGGGGGTAGGTGTTCGCAAGGATAATTATCAAAGTACCACGTATCGCTGCTATTCTCTGTCCTTTTCGCGTCATGTCACGTGCAGTTTTCCTCTTCCCTACTTTAAATATTCAAAACAAAATGAAAGGCTAAAGGCAAAAAAAACGCGCAGGATTTATGAGTGTACAAACTTTCAACATATTATTCCCTTTCAGTAAAACGGTGTTATTTGGCTGTACAACTAACCACTCAATTGAATTCTATGAAATCATGAATTTTTCTAACATGACAATTTTTTATCACCGCAACCACAAGAAAACAAGATTAAATATGGGATAATTATGTCGCCCGTTGTCTCTCTCTCTCTCTCACTTTTTCTCTCTTGGCACGTTACATAATTCATCAATGTTGCTCTCTCGTCTTCACTCTTGTTCCCATGCAGAGGGGTGATAAGCACTGATTTACCTTGTCGTCGGCCTCTTTTTAAATTTAAAACTGAAAACAAATTGCCAGTGAGATATGAGTGGTGACGACCACGATGATGATAGGTACTGTTGACGTAAAAAGCCTTTTTGAACGATTTCCGGCGTGATAATCGTTGTCTTTATATACGCACCATCTTGTTGCCCAATCGATGCTATCTCTCAAGGTACACAGTATTTACGTTTAAAAACAGTTATGATTTCCTAGTTCCGCCACTACTAGTTCCACGCTTCTCGCAAGGAAAAATGACTAGACAACATTAAATTTGTGCAATGATGAGTTATGAATCGCATTTTATGTCTTCTGATGTGGAAAACGGAAGATGATTCGCAACTTGTTAATCTGATCTTCTTTCAAACTTGCTTTATTTTTTTCATTACAACATGTAACAGCATTTTGGGATTTACTGTATCCGTCTGTCTACGTAATGGCGCTGATTGTAATAGCTGGGCGATCTTCTTCACAGAAAGTAAGAGAGTGATAGTGGAAAATTAAACGATTTTCGAAATCCCTCTTTCATTTCTTCACAGCACCCAAGTCCCAAGTAGTAGTAGACTTTCCGCAATAATAATACCTGCACTGCACCAACGCCTTCATTTGGTCTACTACGATTTTACTCGGCCTATGTCTTCTCATTCTTTTTTTAATACCTACTGTCACTCCGACATCCATATTTTTTAAAAGGCCTACTTGAAACCTATTGTTTCTTTTCGAACACGACTTTATATATGTTAAACCATTGAAAATTCTAGTTCAATAAAAATGAAGAAGAAAAAAAACACGTTATAGCGCTAGCACTCACTCAGTAACCGCATTGCACTATTCATTTCAAATTCTTAGAGTTATATAGTTACTAGGTATATACAATTATCTCTTCTCTATGCACTTGTCCTCAAAAGTTCCATATTTCTTACAAATTGATCTTACCTACTTGTATTTCAGCCGTCGTCGCATTGTTTTCAGGGTAATATATACGTGTACGCTAATGTATTTTCTGAAAAAATGGGTTTAAAACCAGTTTCAAGCCGATTGTGAGTGAGGAAACAGCATAATAACTTCAAGGACAGGATAATTGGCTACGGGTAGAGAGGAATCAGCATTTTTTGCTCTTATTGAAGAAAATACGTAAAGGAAAAATGAAAAGTAACGTAGACAGAGATGCGTACATACAACATTTAACAATCTTGACGGAGCGTCATATTCATTCCTGTGTCCTCTCCACATCCTCCTGCAACATTAGTGCTAGTACTTCTGCACGTTTTTATCCCTAAATATTACGTTGTAAAATTTTAAAAATATTCATTTCGCCATAAATGATAATAACCGCAACGGGAACTCAAAGTGTTTGAAGCAGCAGCGCTTCAGCATCTGAAAATTTGTTGCTTTTCTTTGTGGCATATTTGCATGTACCTGTCTGTCTGTAGTATTTCTCTCACACCCACACAAGTTGCACACTACTTGTTAGTCATTCATGGTGGGAAGCAATCTGCTTTTTAGTCATAATCGTCCGCTCTCGGTGCTACAAATAGACACATGAAATATTATTGGTAACGCGATTCGAAGGTTACAATGGGATATTTAGGAGGTTTTCATGACGTACAATGACTATTATCGTCATCTCCAGAAGATTTTACGCTTTGGGCCGTTGCAGCTGCTGGAAATGCAATATTATCGTTTGTCCTGGGATTTCAAGAGTTTATGGCTGGTTATCGTATACTCCCCCGTGTAAAAGTATCGTCAAACGTATGTATGCACCGAAGTAACATGCATGCATAAATAAATTATGATGGCATATCTCGTTAAATCTACATATTATGTCTATAAATATGTATTGAAAAACTCTGGGTTGGTTGTTTTGATTTTGGGACGATCCCGTTGTTGCTGTTGCTGTAGAGGTAGCCAGTAGGGGATAAAAATTCTAAAGAAAGATGCTCATATTTTCTCTAATGCCAACAATTCCAGATGAAATTCAGGTACTTGCATTCGAAGGATGATAAATTTTAATTGGATTTGGCTGCAAACACTTGATGATAAATCGTTAACCTGATTCTTCGTACGTCCGTTATGACGTTGTTCGCCGTAATATCGCCCCACCGCCCGTAACACAGTCAGGCAATAAAGGAAAATGTACAAACGGTGTATTGTTCAACATTCAAGTTATATTATTATGTTCTGTCCAACACCACATGTTTTTACGAGCACGCACATTCAAGCAAAGTTGATGCTTCCAGGTATAGTTGGGGTACACAACAGCAGCGATTCTAACAATAATAAATTTTACTAGTGATGAGAAAACTCGTGCTCTAAAAAATCCGACTAATAATGTTATCTTTGTATTCCTTCGTTCGACTTGGGAATGGCGTTCACAATCACAAGAATGTAACACAGTCAGGCAATAAAGGAAAATGTACAAACGGTGTATTGTTCAACATTCAAGTTATATTATTATGTTCTGTCCACCACCACATGCTTTTACGAGCACGCACATTCAAGCAAAGTTGATGCTTCCAGGTAGTTGGGGTACACAGTACACAACAGAGATTCTAACAATAATAAATTTTACTAGTGATGAGAAAACTCGTGCTCCAAAAAAAATCCGACTAATAATGTTATCTTTGTATTCCTTCGTTCGACTTGGGAATGGCGTTCACAATCACAAGAATACATTTGATACGTAGGCATAGGCATGTTATAAATTACGACGATATTGATATTATAGTAATAGTGCATGTGCACATAAAAATAATAACCTGACGTTGTGAAACCCCCATATAGTAATCATTTGCCGTTTATCGTGCTCAATAGCTCTATCTAACTCTAATAGCTATTGACAATGACCATGAATATAAAAATGATTGTCTACGAAAAAATTACCCAAATCCAACCTACAAGGAAACTCAGTTTACCTGCTTATGTTATGCTCCGATCAAACATAATTTTTATGTATAAAAAATTACCCCGTCCGCGTCCGTATTGATGTCGTTGAACAGGAAGATATCAGTTTTGATTTAATGCCGATTGCGGATGATAGCACATGTAAAATTTCATGAATCACTAAATTCCTCAAGTTAAAATTGACTTGGATGCACATGATAAATGTAAATATGCAGTTGATTCTGAAATCGAAGGAAAAAAATTGAACCCAATATTTCGTCTTCCTAATTTATGACCATTATTTAAAAATTGGATAATTAAACTGTCTACCCCATCATTCCGACGAGAGGAAAAGAAGGATACCAGAAATTACATTAATATTTGGTGGCGCATGAGGATGATATGTGAGTGGCTGACATACTGTTTAATTGTTAATGATCCTGATCGTTTACTATTTACCCGCAGCGCCGAACACAGCAGAGGGTTCTATCGTCGTCCACTGTTTTATGGATTTTACACTCTCTGCTGTTCTCTGAGATTAAGAAGACAATAAAGAGAACGATTTGGTGTGATGGTGGTGGTTCCTCTGACCTCATTAATACTAGGCTTCATAACTCATCTTCACTTGACGAGTAAAAATGATGCATGATGATCAACATGATGATGACTGAATGGAAGCAAGTGTGTCTTTCTCATTAAAACTTGTTGGTCCCAATAATCATCTCCTCTCTGGGCTGCTCAAACAAACCCATGTACACACACACACTCTCTCTCTCCCTCACACACACACAAACTGATGATGAGTGCGGGGCACTTGTAAACCTATGTTAGCTCTACTCTTTTGCAATTGTTAAAAAACATTTTTTGCTTGTGGTTTGCTTGGTTTGATTAAGGAAGATTAGGTATTGTTAAAGCAGTGCAGGATAATAATATGTAGTGATAAGTGCCTTAGCAAGAAGACAGGTTATTGCAACAGGTAAGATAAAAAAAGAGAGGTCGTATACGTATACGCTGCTCAGAATTGCCACGATCAAAATAATAGTACCTTTTAAAATTTCACCAAATTATTTGCATCCTCCGATTTTTGTTGCCCCATATATCGTATCTCATAGCGTATTATATTATTATTATTACTACACATTACACTTACACGATAGGTCAGCCAAACCTCTTTAATTTGATACTAAAACTACGTCAAATATTTGATATTGACGTGCAACCACAAAGGGCAGATTGAAAGTTGTGTATACATTTCACCGTATATCTCTTTTCTCTCCCCGGAATTTTTTTTATTTTAGGGGCAACAACACGTTTGTTTAGAGAGATGTGGTGTATGTAACAAATAGACATCTGCAAATGTACTTTTTATCGTCCTACGCGAATAATGGTAATCTGAGACAGGCATCAAGAGTACGAGTACAAACGTTGTTGTAAATGCGTACGATGATGATGTGATACGCTAGATAGGGATTTTACAGGACAGTTTTAATGTCAGTGAAATGTAATATTTTTAGTTTGCTCTCTACGCACCCAGATAGCAGTGATGATGCTGATGATGTTGATGCAGATGACTTTTTATGGTGGTTTTGGGTAACCAAAAGCTATTTCATTGGCATTCATCGTACACCGAACAAAAAATGCCTCAAACCTGAAACTCCCTCCACTGAAATGCTGTAATGCGTCGTTGTACTTGATTTTTTATAATGAAACCCCATCGGTGCAATCCTGCTGTACTTTCTCGTTTTGCATATATACCTTTAATATCAAATGCAAGAGTTTGCAAACTCAATCTGGTTTTTTTACTCCGGCAAAACGTTTCGCATTTGCATTAAAAAAGCCACATTTTTGTGTCTTGTTTTATTACAATATATGAATCGTAACCTGTCTGCAAACTATGTACCAACTAATTGTGAATTGTTGTGAGTCAGGGGAAATATATTTTTTGTCGGAGGAAGGAAGGAGGTAGCTTTTCCGCTCCGTTGCACAGGAAGTGCAAGTGCTCTCGTGCGTCAGTACTCCTCTACATGTTACTACGCACACCTTTCTCACCTTTGTACTTCATATATGCATGTTTTTCGAATTTTAACACAATGGCATTGTGTTATCGTGTTCATAAACTGTTTCAATAACATTTTGATCGGCATATACACATGTACAGAGGTTTTACTATACTGGATTTAACAGTAGCATAGACACAGTCCACTACAACGGTGGGGACATTAGGTATACACAGATTTTAGTTGGTCAGTAGATCACGATCACGCATGGCAAGAGACGTCGTGTAATGGGCTTGGCTTTGGCACTCGTCATGTTTATAGTTGCTTAGAACAAGTGTATCACCAACAAAACAACTTAATAACAAAAGTATCAGAAGCGTTGTTTGGCCTGCACCAAAACAATAAATATTGATTCTCACGCAAAGTCATAATAAACTGCATATAACGCTACAGAGTAATAACCTAAACACGATTTTTAACTTTAGTGTGAATTTACCTGTATATGTCACTTTGTCTATTATGCTAACATATGCTACATTTTATTCAAGTATAATTTTTATCTCTGCTTCATTCTGATATATTGATAAATATAGGTATAGAGTTCGTCATATAAAGGGACATGTGTCCTATTTGTTGCACCGTATAACTACAGCTATTGGCACCATCGATATTAAAACAGAAAAGAATTTATAATATTAGTTTATTTTAGGTAGGTATACTCCCTATTTTTTGTCATATGGACTATATTATATCACATTCTTAGGTAAGGAGTCTCCGCTTCAAAGCATGTGGAATTTTTTCTCCATGCGAGTTCAACCGACCTTACGTTACTTAGATTCTAGCTAGATTATAACGTAAAAAATGATTAAGCATATCACGTCACAAGAGTGTGTATAGAGGAGAGTTGAAAGAATAACAAAGCAAAGTTGACGCATCAAAAACACGCCATTCGTATTCCAATCATTTTTTATTTAAACGTACTTATGAACGCTGTTGGTTTAAATCGCTCTTGAAGCGCCATCCTCATTCAGCGAGAATACGGGTTGCCATCACTGCCAGCCAAGTAATGCCCATAATATTATAGGGCGTTGACTACGCAATGTAATAAATAAGTTTAAGTTCACCTTGGTTGTAATAACCAATATTTCATGAATTCAGGATACTGTATTTATAGGATACTTTAGGCATAGTTCACTTCTGTGGTAGTAGTATTAGTAGGATATCATCATGATCATCATCATCATCATATCTATATATAATTCATCTGATCTTCTGCTGGTTTTTGGATAGACAGTCGGATATTAGTTTTTATTCGTGCCAATAAATTAGATTGCGACAAGTGGTCTTGTTGACTGGGACTGGCTATGCCAAAAATATTTCCTTGTAAGCCAATTGGCTGTGTGTGCACTGTGCACACTTTAAAGTTTAAACTGCGATGATGATACCAAGTGACGAGGACGACTACCTATAGCTAGTATTCCCTTGAGAGTAATAGAATTATTTATCATTTTTGCATGGCATATGCAACGATATGTATGTGTATCGGTGTCGTTACTAGCTTCTTGTTTGCCAGTCTATTTTAGTTGTCGTTACCAGCTTCTTGTTTGCCAGTCTATTTTAGTTTTTAAACTTGACATTCGAAACGAGTCCAAAATACTAGCTTTTATTGCACAACACATTATGCATTTAGCCACACGACGACGTAAAATCTGCACGTCTGTAATTGTAACCAATAAAAACTCAATGAATAGAAATTGGCTAAATTTTTTATGCCTAAAAAGGATTTTTTTGTGTGTAGAGAGTAAAGGGGTGGAATATATTTTGCTCGCATTTCATAGCTCCTGCATAATATTAGCAAGTGTGAAAAACAAGAATGTTCTGGCAAAATTCAA
Source organism: Callyntrura sp. NNG-2020 (assembly GCA_027744055.1). Taxonomy (NCBI): domain Eukaryota; kingdom Metazoa; phylum Arthropoda; class Collembola; order Entomobryomorpha; family Paronellidae; genus Callyntrura; species Callyntrura sp. NNG-2020. Next base: position 21,808 of record JAHZNE010001252.1, on the reverse strand, counting down.
TAATTTCGTTAATGATGGCTCATGAGAATATTAATGCTCTTGTTTCATAAACAAATAGAGGGAAGTGGCAAAAAATCAAATGCGAGGCGGCTTCTCTTTGTTTAGTGTCAGTAAACCGTGAAACGAGTGAAATAAGTAAGTGAACGTGCTGAATCATGTGCTCTGAGACTAGATTGTCTTTGTCTTACTACTTATCATTATTATCATGTTCATTCGCCTACTTATTTTTTTGTTTTAAGAATGTCATCTCTATCTACCTCAATACCACACGAGACTAAGCGGTTTTAACATTTACTTTCTATTTGCTAATCACGTAGGTATATCGCACTTGAGTTAATATTTTTTAAATTGCAAAAACGACTTAAACTACTGGACGATGAAAAGAGTACTATACCTACTATATGCTGCTTTCATAATTATGGGAAATGCGCTTTTGTTCAACCGTGAAAATTTGCGTATGTGGCTGTGGGTTGACTTTAAAAAATACAAAACACCTCTTTACTCTAACCACCATTCAAAACTGTAACGCTTTGGTTTGAAAGTGCGTATAATTTTTCTATCATATCAATTTGGCACGCCAGAATTACAAATAATCGTTTAACGCACGACAGTGAACATTACAGTAGAGTTTTTGCCCCAGTTTATTTATTTTACGGGCAAGTTTTTCTTATTTGTTTTGCTGTTGTGACAAACACTAGTTGAGACAAGCTTGTTTTTTGCTTACTGCATACTAGAGAGTATTTATTTGCAAAGGTCTTGGACTTGACAGCTCTGTCCTTACGTCTTACCGTCTATACATAAGACAACACTTTGGATTGCAGAAGTCTTGGCAAGCAAAAGACATGCGACATTTATATTTATGGCTGTAGGATAAAAAGATGACGGACACGGAAGCGTTTTCTTAAATACGATATCCAATTTGTTCATGTTGGATCGGACTTGACTGTAACCTGTCTGTGTGTGACTTGTTGTACGGAGACCTTATAGCAAAAATGGGGACTCTAAAATGGCCGTCGTAGGTAATACTTATTTACCTGCGTTGCACTCCTTGTGCACAGTTTACAGTTCAGGAGAAGTTGTGTGCAACGACGACTAGTACTAGTTGTCATTCATCAGGCAGTTACTCCTTTCAAAAGTAAATTGCACTTTTACGAAATTGTACAAGAGTTTGATTCTCTTGTCAGTATATGGAGCAAGAGTGATTATCGATTCAAGTTTTAGCAATTATTTATTTATTTATACTAATGGCTCGTGGAAAAAAATCATGTTTACCAATACGAGTAAATTAGCTTTCGAAAGTGAACGAGCAGGTTTTAAATGGAAAGTCTAGTAAACTGATAAGTAATAAAGTAGTTTATTCCTGAATCCATCCATATCGCCAGCATGTTATTTCAGTTGACCAAATATGGAAATACTATCTACATCATAGAAAACGATCTTTCAAATTGGATAATGACAGTTCGTCGACGATGATGGTGGTGATGATAGTGTGGTCTACCGCATTTGAGCGTTTCAAAATCAAAAGCTTGAGCGTCAGTGACGCTGCGTCACCAGCATTTGAAATTGAGCGTGTATCCCGCATCCATTTGGGCTCTTGTAGAAAAACAATCTTGTTATACGGATAAGTGTATAATATAATACATTGAATATATTTTATTTTGTGTTTCATATAAGTGCTCTGCATATCTGTCGGTCCATTGTATGAATAATCTCCAAATGCAATTCGTTTGCCCATTTTAGGTAAAAACGAATTTTTACAATCAAATTCGTATAAGTCTAAGAGAATGAAGACTTCCATGCTCATAGGTATATTGTCATTTGACGCCTGACGCCGTCATTTTCTTCTTTTTACCTCTGCATTCATTTTTGGTATAACATAATTCGGCGTCCTGACCTCACATGCTAATTTGGCATTTAATTTTACTACCGGAAACTGGAAATGACTTACACACTTATGTACTTATTGTGTACTCAACAGTACAATTGCGTTTCCAGTAACTGACGGTTTCACAAAGGATTGCGTGAAGTAAAACGGTCAACACTGATCAATAATGGTTTATCGTGTCATTGTTTTAAAAGCCCGAACAAAGGATCGAATGTGGTAGGTGGTAGTTTGGTACAGCAAAAGTCACATTTTCAACGTACATCGGGAGTAGTAGCGGTTTCTCGATAGTGCACATAATAGGTAGGTTGTCATCTCACTTTCAGAAACCGAGTGATTGCACCCAAAAGTTGAGGTCAACGGTGATAAGATCTTGAGATAGCTTCGTCAATCTAGAAGAATAATTGGAAATGAGACAGGACCAATTAAATTGGATGGCGTCGAAATAGGTTGATGCTGCTGCACTGCACAGCCATACTTCTAATGAAAACTTACCTGCATTATTCGAACAGTATTACCCAATCTTGTCATATTCTTCAATAATTGTCTAACTAGGTAGGTACCATAAAATTATAAAAGTTTCTATTCAGTTATCCATTATAAATTTCGAGAAAAAACGGCGACGTTGATATGTGATTGCGAATGCTTAAGAAAATATTCTATAATAATAAAAAACGATCAAGTCAAAATTTCAACACCACCTCGGTTTCATTTTTCATTGTTCATATCCATCACATTACTTTGAACTGGGTAGGTAGTACTGATAGATAGCAATTTGTAATTCCGACAGCACATTCATTTTTTATTTAAAATATTTTGTCATCCTTGTGTATGTTCAACACCACATCAGTGCAGAATAATATGTTATCTTCTAAAATGATTTCAATAATGCATCGTTTTCACAACACAAATTTCAATTTCAACAAAAATCCGTAAAAATTTCCTAGTATGATAAACCGAATCAGGTTGTGTAAGAGATCCACTCTGAAGAGAGTCACGAATGTAGATAAACAAAAAATGCAGAGACTTTTTAAACATTCCTATGCATTTGGTCCGACGCCATTTTAGTTTGTTTTTGACAATCAGATAACCCTATTTCGTACATTTAAATGATAATTCTTATTTCTAAATCTGCACACAGACACGGAATAAAATGTCACTTGTTTCATCCATTTCAAACAGTTGACTATCCCCATTATTTACTCACACTGTTAGCATCCAACGTCATTAATCATTATTATGTATCATTCGTACGGTGGTAAGAATATGAATAGATAGTTATTTCTGTGTTATGCAAGTTTTGTGGTGGTGTAACAATTTACAAAAAAATCCTCATGTAAAATATGTGTTCGTACGGTAGAGCTTGTCCCGCGGCACGACAGTTTTCCTACCACCAGCCATCATCTCTTTTCATTGTGTATTACGTCAGAGACGTTTCCTTTCGTATTTTCTGTTTACTCCAAAAAGCCACTTGTTTCAAACTATTATTTAACGATCTAACCAGTAAACGTTTTATGCTGTATGTAGATTAATTTTACAAGGAAAACACCATTTTCCACGAAAATCCTATTTATTTGCAATTTGGAGTGCGTGAACTCTGGAGTTTATCTTGTGTACATGTTCTTCGAACTTCCTTCATGACAAGGAGTACTTGTGTGTGCTTTTGTGGTAAATAATCATTGGAGCGTCCTATTTATTAGCTAAAAAGTTGCCTACTATCAACAAAATCTCTTCTTGTGCTTGCAAAAGAATAACAAAACGTCACACCACTTGCCTCACCATTATCTACCTAAGCACACAAACACGTACACAATAGAATAGACGCACTATATTTTGTAGGAACGCTAATGCATTATAAGTGCACATTACGTTTATCGCGCGCGATTAACAGCACGCTTGCTTTTATTTATCTGCAACCATCTTTATAGGCAAAGGGAAATGCACTATGCAGCTGGTGAATGTTGTTCAAGATAACTTAATAATATAATAACATCCTATTAAGATCTTCCATCAATCCCTGCTGAATGAAAACGATTGTAGTAACATATATTTAATCATTGTTGTGGAATTAAAGTACAAGTACGCCCATATTTTTGCATACATGATCATGCATTTATTTTAAATGAATATTCCCTCGAATTCCAGCTCCAGCCAGGGAATCTATGAAGGCAATAATAAGACTGTAAGAAGCTTTTTCAGAGCGTCCTATTAACCTACACATCAAAGTAGTTATGTCTAAAGTGATAATAGCTCGGATCCACCAAAAAGCACTAAACAGTACAACTAACTGCACAGAGAGAAAAAAAACATCAAGTCATGCCAATTGCCAAGTAGTGGTGCATTGACTCACTTGTCCTTCGCAAAGTATTTCTACATGTGATGATGATGACGATGATGATAAAGTATGAAAGCAGTATGCGTTTTTTTGAATAAGTCGTGAACCTTTCTACCACCCTTCACAACGAGTTTTTATCACTTTTCTTTGATCCAAATTATAGTTATCAGTATACATCATATCTTTATAAGAAGCCAAAAAAATTGAGCAATGTGGTAATTTTAATGAGTGTTTTATTCATTTATTTTTGTATAACTTTGGGAAGATATTACGTGCGTGTACATGTAGTACTTGTGTATGTAGAAGGGGTATAATGTTTAATTCTTTTTTACAAGACGATCACCCTCTTTTTTTATATGAAAAAAGTAAAAGCTCATCTTGTATCTTGTCAATGCGTTCTATCATTATCGTTAATAGAGACTGATGCACACGAAAAACTATTATTTTAATATAATTCATGCAAATATGTACCTACACACTTAATTTTAAAGAATCAAGAAGAGAGACAGCAAGTGGTTTATAATGCAATATGATTAATGCACATGCGTCTACAAATTATATGTACTCATGAACACGATTTGCCTAGGTTCATGTTGAAAATTTCTGCAGTTCTGTACAATATTATTATGTGGTAGTGTAAGTCAATATAAGAGCTGTAGCGTGCGACTATGCGACAGATAATGACAAGCATTAGAAGAGCCGTCGACCGCTGGTTAGGCTGAAGTACTTTTTATTATTATAATTTATATGCCCATCCACACTGGTTAATCATTATTCATTATGTATTTTTAAAATGATCATTTATTTTTTGGAATTTGTATTGGTTTGAGCAGTTGCTGATTGTAGTAAGCTCGTATAGAGAAAAATGTGGTATATATGGTCGACCGATGTGCCAGTTAATACGTGTTTTAAGCTGGTTTTGATAACTTTTATTTGAAAAAAAATATTCTTTTTCGTCTTTTTTGGGCAACGCATTATTTTGGGGCTTCTTTTTAGAATTCAAAATGTTGGAAAGTTTGTATTACTGAAAATTTACGCTATTTAAAAAACATTTTTATTTTTCAATCGTAGTAACCGCATGCGTTTTAGTGTGAAGAGCATCTATACTGGGTATTTACCGATGTTGGTCTGATATCTACTTTGATGAATTAAGGTGAAGAAGATATGCTTAGTTTTGATAATACAGTTCTCTCCTTAAAACAGTACCGCGTTTTAGAACAAAATTACTTTGAAACCCTTTCGTTATTAAAAAATTAATTGATTATATTTCATGCATGATCTAATGATCTTACACTTAAAAGCATTGGTATTGCATTAGCGCATGTGTAATTTATTGCGTTTTTTAGTTTCTAGTCGTACCAATAAATTTTGACCAGCTACATCTTCTTAAAATAATTATTGTATGATCGGTGCATGGTGTGCCAAAGTTCATTTTCAGTATTTATGATAAGAGCATAAAAATTCATTGCGCGCAAGTAGGCTGTCGTAGTCAAAAGATGGATTTTTGTATTTGATCTAAACCTGAAATAGACGTTTTTATTTAACGTTTTGAATTTCTCATGAAAGTTGTGCTAATGCAACTTGTATTGCTTAAATTAATGTTTTGACATCCGCCTGTTTAATAGGATATTTTATGTATCCCCTAAAATCCGGTTGGGTGTCGATTTCCACAGATTCGTGTAACTTTAAATGTCTGTATTTTGAACTTGTGGGAATTCCCACTTGACTGAATTCGCAAGTAAAATTAATCTCGAGTGTCGTTTTCAATGCCATTTTAAGTTATACCAGTATCAATTCTAAATTGATTTCGTTTTTGTCCCACTACATCAACTGTTTGCTTTGTTGCCTCGTACGCATATTATGTGAGGGATGTTGGTAGGGTTGGGAAAAATTAAGCTTTTACAAGAGTCACGATTACTTGCAAAGTCGCAATATGATTTTAATGTTTGTCACTGTATGGCACTTAATAATGTAATTAGCATGTCTATATATGTGCCAATTATGCATGTATATTGCGTGGAATTGACAATGAGCACTGAGCACGTTTGTAAATCTGTCGTTTTATTTGCATTTTGAATACGTCATGTGCTCATTACGTGTCAACAACAATGCATTCAGATACCGTGAAACCTGCACTAAATTCGTACGATGCATGGTCGTGCCAACTTATGATCGCGTGTATCACATTACGACAATTAGGTAGGTATGTCGTTTTACAGGCTGAGGCTACCATACAATGACTGTTTTTAAGACAATACAACTTGACTCGACATTTTAAAATTATTATTATGGCGATGACGTCTTGAGCAAATTGCCCTTTTTTGCAAACTGCCTCTGTTCCATACACACGCGCTTCCTCCATTTAAATGAATTTAAAAACAAATCCGATTAAAAATAGTACAAAAATTTTGCGATGTTCTCTGTATTCAACTATGTTGGTATCACGCGGTGGGAGGAACACGATAAATTGAAAAAAATACATAATGCATAATGAATCAACACACGTTATTAGTGTTTTGTTGATTAATTAAGGGAATAAAACAATCAAGTTTACAGAAACCTTTGAAGTGCTGATTGTACCTGCACGGTTTCAGCATTAATTAAACGTATAATACGCTCGTGCAAGTAAAACTACAAAGTTTAATGTATGTAGGGAGATATATTTGCACTTTTAATAGACAATTTCATTGAATCCTAGTAAAACCTGAAGGAAACCGTGCATAAATAATAGATGATGCAGCGTTACACATGCCATTGCTACAATAAAACCTTGATTGTCGTAGATCATACCTAGAGGTTCATGTAATAATTATGTAAAGGATTGATTTAAATAGACATTTGAATACAGATTGCAATTGGAGATTGAATACACATTCTCTCCGTATGCTGCAAGGTTATCCAGTTTTTTAAGCCAGCATTTTGGCATTTTTTGATTTTTTGACATGGTACGACGCGGGTGACGACGAGGAGGGGGTGAAGGATAGGGTGTGGTTAATACTATTACGGCATTCCAATTCCACTTCAAGCTCGTTCATGTGGAAAAAAGTATAAATAGTTACCTATTCAATAAGTTCGAACTTCCAATAATTAGTTCACATAAAAATCTATTTGTAGATGCACAATGCATGCTTGGGACAATCGTTCTTCATTCTTCAAACAAGTTGTGGAAAACAAACCTTACGTCATATTTGGAAACATTAAAGCATTAAATAGTTTGTTTTTATAAATAAAAGATATATACGGTATAATTTTGTTAAATATTATTATTTAACAAAATAGTTTAAATTTTTTTTACTCAAGCAATACTCAGGTAGGTAAATGATATGATAGGATGCATTTGCTGCACAGTGTGAAGTTACTGACCTCGTCAGTTTCAGTTGAAGAATGCATACAACTTACATGGTTATGATTACTGTCATTTATCATCATCATTAAATTTGGGATCTTGCCACACATATGTAAACTACTTCCAACAATTTACGGCTGTGAATAGCATTCACGTCATCAAAGCTCATAAAAGGCAGAGCAGGGGTCAAATTCCATGTTTCAACCATCATCACAGCTATACTTGGCCTACGCCATCGCCATTATGTATCGAATTTGCTTTTTATGTGGTTTTTAAGACTTTGAAGTCTGTTGTTGTTATTTGAAGATAAATATTTTGAATCCAACTTTACGACACAATACAATTCACTGTCGGTCGGTCAACACTGAACTTTAGGTCTATCTATAGGTAGTTTAATGGCTTTTAGACTACGCCATTAAAAGAGGAAAAGTTATTCAAAACTGTATTTAATGATCGAGAATGATGAAGATCGAGATGAAGTGGTTAGAGAGAACATCATTAAAATGGTTTACATTTACGATGCCGTTTAAAGTTGGTAAACCTTTTTTTACTAAAGAAGTTTAAATTAAACATAAATTAATTATACCCATCTAAACTGTCAACCCTACACGAGGAGACTGCATTGCACCGCAGCTATTTAAGCCATTTTAATTACTGATCTTGCAATGCCCTTGCAGTAAAAAAGTTTTTCATTGCCTTGTAGCTACTTTTCTCTGCTCCGTTTCTCCAGTTTATTATTGTTAGCATTAGTACGCCACAATTGGTTGGATTGGGTTGAAGAACGAAATGAAACAGTCATGATCATTTTCGTTATTATCCCCATCAAAATGTGTTTTTGCTGGAATATGAAACTGTGTATGCGTAATTAATTTCTGTTTACTCGCGCAGATAAAACAGAACTTTCTGCGTGTTGATGAACCCGCTGTAAAGGGCAACCACCAGGCGTAACGATGTATACCTATACAGTGCGCTCGGGCGAAAATCATCGCTCATTTCTCATCATTATTGCGTGACAAAGTGCTAAAATGTACATGTCTTGTATTGAATGTTGTCTATTTGTTTCGAACACAAATCAAAATACGAAAATGGGATACGCCATAAATCAACCCCACCCGCATGCTGGTAAAACCTGCAGAGTAGTGCGTAGCCAGAGTGCGAACACGAACTCATAAACATATCGTGAAGATGGCAAACCTTTGGATTGCGTGATCGATCAATAAATGCTGTCAAAATTTTGATTTTGAATATTAAACCTGCTTTTCTGCCTGTGAGAAGGACACCCTGAAGCAGGCGTTATTGTTATTTATTTTATTGTACTAGGTGTATCGTCCAACTTGCACTATTTAAAGTAAGGGGCGGGGCAACCTGCCTTTTGTGTATATCTTGTGTGTACATCAGACAGTGTAAATTATGGGTTTGGTTTGGATAAAAATGATATAATATGTTTGAAAGGAGAAAAATATTGCAGTATGGATTTTATGATTGTTCGGAAGTCTTTTGGAAATGGAACACAAGAGAAATTTCAAGTAAACTTTCTAATTGCATGAAACCCACATAATAAAGGGTAGGGTAGAGGATAGTTTAGATTCGTCGCCGTTCGCCCATCATAATTCATTAATATCTGAAATTATTGTATAAGTGAACGGCTCCGAAAATATTTTCTAATTCATTTTCTTGAATTTGAAACCACAACGTAAAAGAAACTATGAAAAGGGAATTGATTATTATTATTATTTAGCACTTGTTATCTATTACAACCAAAGCGTCCGTATCTTTGTAGTCGAGCATATTATTAAAGTTGTCAACAGTTGTCAACATTCTCTCTATTCCAGCACACATCATATCTTCAAATAGTCGTACTTTAGACTCGGTCATCAACTGTTTTCTGCTGTCCCCCACCTGTTTTACCATTGTTTCTTCCAGCGTAAGTGCTTTCGACTCTCTTCTCCTCTCACCAGGAGCAGTTACCGTGGAAGGTGTCGGTGGTGCATCTCCACTACTACCCACCCCTACCATGCTGGTGGCGTACCTGGTCCCACCTGTGTCAGTTGTGTCAATCTCATTATCCGACTGTTCTTGTTGCTCGTCTCCCATCTTTTCTCCTTGTTGTTGTTTTCTCGGCTTACTTTCCTGTGACAGTTGAGGAGAGAGAGGAGTAAACAAACTCATTATTTCCTCAAATGCCGCCAGCCAATATGGGACATCCTCCTGTGTACTTGCCACCTCGTCGTTCTCTTCCTGTGGTGGCATTCCGTTACTGCCGGTAGCATTGCCAATTTCCAGCGGTGGGTCGGTCAAACGGGGCAAATCGCCATAGACATCTTCGTTTGTCTCCCTGAACATTCCGTTAACATCTTCCCGCGAGCCATTCGTAGTAGTCAACATTTGCATCCTTTCCTCATCCTTCATTTGTTCCGCTTTTATAAAGTTTTCTGTCATTTGTTGTGCGGTGCGTCCATCAATCAATTTGATCGCCGGAGCGTTGTATAAACTGTGCAATCTATCAAACCCTGCCAGAATCTCGTCGATGGTCCCCACCAAGTCCGAATAACAAGCTGTGTATTTGCGCCGTTCCGTAATCGGCCACGCAAATGTCCTTTGTTGTACCAAGGTATGCATGCACTCTGTATTTAATTGTTCCAACAAATCCTCACATTCCGATGAGCGAAGCCGGTCCCAATACAAGTCTTTCTCTTCTCTCGCTTTCATCACCAAATCATACAAATTCTGGAAATGGACAAAGAATTTTTTAAACATTAGTCACAAGTCGGAACTGTAAAATCCAGCAACTCCTGTACAGCCCACATTCTAAGAAATGAGGTGGAGTCGAGTCAACAAGTCATCTTTAGCAAGACGTACTCTAGCTACATCATCGCAGTTCTACGTTGGGCAATTCAGTTCAGATATAAAATGTCATCAAGGAAGTTTACAACAATTACAACTACAACTGTATATGTTTCATGTATGATGTACCAGGTACATAACACAGATATGCATATGTTGAAAACAATTTTTTTACGTTGTGTAAGCCAGTAAGCCATCCCCTCTCTTCTCTCTCTAATTTACGTTGACTTGATTGTGTAGCCATTTGTTATTGTTTGGGAGTTTACAGTAATTAATAACAATAATTTATCACATGTTCACAAATTACCTGAAGAGACAAATCACATGTGGCCTGTGCTTGTGTCTCGACACGTTCCCTCGGCACAAGCATTTCAACAAGTAGACGGACCAATTCGACCGCTTTTTCTGATTTGCCAAAGTGATAGTAATAGTCTTTGTTATGTGCACAGAAAATGCTCTCGGCAGTGACTCGCCTAGATACACACAGAGAACAACGTAGATCAACAAAGACGGCTGCTATATGCCTAATAATTTTAGTACCCAAACCCAACCCTACTACGATATTATACAGACAGATACATCCCCTGATTACCTATATATTACGAAAAGAAAAAAAAACGGCATCGGATTCTTAATAGAGAACTGTCATGTCAATATTTTTACTTCTTGTTTGCGAAAAGAAAGATGCAATCTTATCGCAAACAAAAAATACCTACCAACTGCTTGCGTATTACCGTTTGCACGGTTATGTACACATGTCGTGCAGGTATATGAAATGGTCAGTCGGCCTCATTTCCATCATCATCACTAAAAAAATCTTTATCGCGCAATACGTGACATGTGAGGAGCATACGTATCATAAGTCAGTGTTAGCTTGAGTAATTTAGGGATCTGGGATGTTCTCACATGTACTCGCAATAATAATGGGCAACGACCAGAACATGAAAAAGTAAGTGCTCGGAAAGGAAGGCAAGTCGTGTTGGCCCGAGCCCAACTTCAATTTTGTTTACTCTAATCTACATAATGGACTCATATATTGAATCAAAGTAAGGAAGACGATGTTAATGTTGCTGTAATGATGATATTGATGATACCCATGTGGTAGAGACGACCCATTTGCTGTGGGATTGGTAGATTCCCACAAAGCTCGGTCAATTATGGAGTCCATCAAATCCACCGTTTCCTCTTCCATGGCTCTCTGTTTCAAATATTGTTTCAACCTTTCCATTTCGTGCTGCTCGTTGCCCTTCTCCTGAAAAATGAATTAAATGATAAAAATGATTTCTTGCACCAGAGTCAGAGTTGCAGAGGCGAGGAAGGATAATCAGGAAAAATGTTCGTTATTAGACGTTATACCGCTAGCTCAATATCTGTACACACACCGCTCAAACGAACTGCGTAAGATTTTCCGTCCTGCAGGCTGACCACTCTTGGGTGTGTCAGTAGATAGAGAGTCTCGTGGAAAAAACCGGGTCGTTTTGATCTAAAGATGATGGGGAATTCAAGGGATTGGCCGGGGAGAATGGCTCCAGGAAGGGAACAAAAGTGAAATTCCAAATGGGGCTTTTTTGACACTCGTTTCAAAGAATTTCCATCGGGATGCGAAGCTGTGGTGGTTTCCCCGTTATTGGAGTCCAACTCATTTACTTCCTTTGAAGGGAATATCATGTTGGATTCCATTTTTATTGAGAGGTGGGGAAAAAGTAGAGAGAAATCAAGTCAGCATAAAAGGAACAAAATTCCTCAGAAGGAGTAATGACTATTTTGCGTGTACACGGCATGCCGTAAAAGATAACGTGCACATTATTATGAATGTATAATTTAATTGCGAGAAAATATTCCCTTGTGAAGCCAAAACACAGAGAATTCCTTTAAGAGTGATACCTGTTGTGACTCATCCGTTTCCAACCGGATGTGCTTGAAATTACTAGGGTTTTCCAGCATTTGTTGAGCATCATACGTGGGTGGGAACCGAAACCATTGATATCTAATGGTGGTCGTGCCCTCATTTTTTAACAAAATTAATTTCGTCTCCTTGCACTCTACACAGGAGCAGTGTGAAAGAGAAAGTAGGCATCTATTTCATTTTGCTCATTTTTTTGCTGCCCGGAAAATACACAATTTTTGGTAGTCACATCATCATCTTACTTGGTGTAATTGAAAAATGATGATCATCATCGTAAAAGTAGGCATTGCCACTTGTTCCATCCCCGTCGCTCAAAGCAAATGATGCGGCCGGATTGCCAATGAAATGGGGAAAGTCTACACCGGGCTTGGAGAAAGTCATTATTACCTCGGAAAACTGACTATGGACGCGTAGAATAGGACCACGTTGTTCCGAGTAGTAACTCGACTTACTGACCGAACACAAAATTGAAAAGGAAATTGAATGGTAAACATTATTATAGCCTTGAGAGATTACATTTTGTCTCTGAAAAGTATTTTTACCGATCCTCAGCGTCATTTTGGGACATTGAATCTCTACCTTTTGTACTATCCTCATCTTGTCTTTCTTCCTCCATACTGAACACTAACTGTGGTATCGCCAAGTCAGTGCGACCCTTTTTATTTTTATCTTGATTTCTATCCATGATTTTCTCGGAGGGTCCATCGGCAATGTGTAATTGCTGCAAAGATAAATTTTGGAAAGTCACGTGTATTAACCAAACACCATCTTTTTGATTAGAGTTGTTAATGGGAAATTATTCGAATGAGTGCAAAAGTTGATTGAAAATAAAATTTGAGACGGTGGCAATTTGTACCTTAAGAATTAAGCCGTCGGGCATGGGATTCGTTTTCCCATATAAGCCAATGTCACAAGCTAGAGCGTCTTTCATTTCTACAACATGGCTCGTCTTGGTCCATTGATCATCGAAATTAAAACCAGGAGATCGATTTAGTAAAGCCCTACTAGCCCTCCTAGCTTTAAAAGGAACAACGTGGAGAAAGTTACTGTAAGCATATCTTTCGCTATTAAAATGAGAGGGACAAAGGGCAAAGGTCCTTACTTTGTACAATCTTTCTAGCAGGCACACTGACTTCATTCCGGACATAATTAGAATATCTGTCCCGTTTCATCTCTGGAAAATCTCGAATATGTCGTTTTGTAACCGCTTCCGTAACTTCCTTGTCACTCTTGATTGCAGCGGGGAATTGTGCGCTTTTCACGTAGAATCCGGTGAGATGGTAGGAATGTAGCGTTCGTTCGAAAAGCTCTTTGTCTTCTTTTTTAATTTTTTCGGATTCGCCACTGCCCATTACTGGGGGACGGATTTCCGTGTCCCTTTGAGCAGTCAAGTTGTTGTATGTTTGGCGCCAAATGTAACACCATCTCCGCCAGTTTTTCAGATGACGAGCAGTCGCTGGCTTGGCCAAAGGGGGCGGCTCTCTTTCAATTTGTAACTTTTTTGGTTTCGCCAGTACACATTTTGGGATAGGGATTCCTTTGGTAAGAGCCTCTGTACAGAATTCTGTCGAAGTGCTGAGCAATGGCGGATTGAATTTGCTGGGGCATTCCAAGTCGTGAGTGTGGTAGCAACATTTTGGATTTTTGTTGCAGTTTCCCAATTTGGCTACGTTTTGATCTTTCATTTTTTGTTAATCAACCATCAACCATCCATTTTTTTCTCAATTACAACTGTATTTGTAAATAGCACATGAACCAAACCTACCTCACATATTTGCTACAGTTCGTTTGATTGAAATCATAGAGAAATAAAATTATAATCACTATATTTTTAAAAAGTTTCTTGTCTTCCCCAGATTATAGTTTCCACGCAAATTTCATACTAAAAATTCAGCTTGGCTAAATGCTCTCTTTGGTCCAAACGGCTACTTTGTCACCAATATGCGGAGAATTCTGCCATATCGCATCGCTTAAAAATTCATAAAAATTAAAACTGGTCTTGCGGACATTGCGTATATCTAAAGAGGATTCCTTACGCCATTTAGTGCTTATAAGCATCAATTTGTAACTCCATCAACCTACAGATATATGACTGGTATCAGTTGCTTTCTCACCGACTTTCCATGACCCATCATCACGTCATCACATTACATTCATTCATCTTTTGTGGGAGAAAGAAGCAGTTTAGTTATCGAATTGGATGGAACCCGGAAGTAATATCGCTTAGGTTTAACAACCCGTAACTCATCAACTATACTCAATAGCAGTCTTATCAACCTATAAGTAAATGACAATAAACCGCAGCAAAGCAGCAAGTTTACGTAAATGTAAACTTGTAAAAGGACAGCAACGTACATACGTACATTCGTATGTAAATCAATGTTCAATAACTCTCATGTTCATCTTCCCTACACATGCCTAACCTAACTTATCAAAATACAGGTCATTCGTTTCCTTCAAAATTGAATACCTATATATATTATTCCTGACAAAACGGAAGTTTCTCTTCGGAGTTGTGGATTGTCTATAAAAAAGTACATACGCATACGCCGGGACGATGCAGCACGCAACAAAATCAAAATTACTTCTGGTTGTGCTCATGTGAGACAGCTTTAGTTCTGCTTGTGTAGAACCCTTGCCAAAACAGACCCTCGGAACCAGGTTGCTTCATTTGTAACAAACATGGCGTGCAAACATTGTTTTCTTTTCTTTGTTCGCAGTAGAAACGGTTCGTAGCCCCCCGCTGTGAAGAGCTCCGCTTTCTTTTCTTGTTGTATTGTATTTCTATTCTTTGCAATTCGCAATTATTGCCAAACTGTAAGTGAAAAGTAAACAGGCCAAAAATCGACAAAACTTTTTCTGCCTATGCCATTTTCACATTGGCAGATAAAGTGTTTATTTACGAGTGTAGTGGCACCTATCTATATAAATTACGTATATATCTATAGACCTTTAATATAAGCATACTTCACATTTTACTTCGTACCTAACTCACAACAAACTTCCATTTTTCTCGCCACGACATACCATCATCAACTGCGTCCTTTTTCCAGAAACTGTACTACACCGGAAGGATTTCACAGTATGATTATTGTTCAACTTCTCTTTTATTTCGCCCTGTCATTGTTACAGTGTACCTGTTCTTTTTATGATTATATGTATAGTGCTGTATGTGCCTTGAGCATCTTATTCTGCTTGCACAGCACTCCGCTTTCTGATGCAATATCCTTCCCTTTTCCGTATTATTTTATTACCATAAAAGTAGGCTACAGTTCATTGAAGAACCACGCTTTTAAAACGCTGACACAGGAACAGTAAATTATAGCGTGTCATCTGCATCACCATTGATATTCCATAATCACTAATCACTAAAATACCTACATTTTTTTTTAAAAAAGTGCTCTTAAGAGATTAGTATTTGGGTTCATAAAATGCCCGAACACGCAATAGACCGTTAATAGTGCAGGAGTCCCAAAAGTAATCATTTTCAAGTATGCTTCTCTACCTAAAATGATGAAAGGAAAATTTCTCCTACGGCGTACTTTCCACCCAGAGAAAAAGTAACTGTCCGATTCTCAAAGCGTTATTGATGACATTATTGACATTGAGCACATTAATGATAATGATGAGCACGAGTTTCTGATGAGAATAAAAAGGATATGGATGTACAGCACAGAATATTATTTCAATAAAATGGTTTTCTCAATCGTCGAAATGCCAACTGTCATCCTGGAGGACCAATTTTCATGTCGACACCTACAAAATAATGTAAAGCACATTTTTGCACGTCTGCAAACTAGTTTTATATAAGTACAATATTGGACTACCTAAGTAAACAAAAGAATGTTGTTTACTTTATCAGGCAAAATATGGGATTTGGATGGGATATGGGGGAATTTGCGTTGTTTGTTTCAGTTTGTCACTTTATGTCCCGCTTTGTTGACCACTTGTATATCTCTATATTTTATATGACTTGAAAAGAAGAGTTTGTTTGCTGTTGTGCCACTTTTGAACAAGTTTACTTTTTCCGGTGATAAAGACCCAAGGAGAGGAGTGTCACTAGAGAGTCACTAATAATGTATCAAACTATCGAACAAAAAGAGAAGAAAAAAAACAAGCTCGCATACCGGCGAATAGGTAAGTAAGCATGCCAGCAAGCAAGCAGGCATTTTATGGAGTATTATAGATAAATAAACACTCATTCAGCTCCATCCATATTCCATGCTATCATCTCGCTGAAATTGCAAATTAAAAAAGTGTAACGTGATGTGATGATGAGCCGAGTCAAGCGAATAAATGGGAGGGGTGTAAAAGTTTTTTTTCTCTCTTTCGGATTACCTATATAAATGCATACACTACTCAAGTCTTCCGTCTTCATCAGAGAGAGCGAGAGAGAGAGAGTGAGAGAGACGCTTATATAGTTGCTTTGCGAGAGAGAGAGAGAGTGAGAGAGACGCTTATATAGTTGCTTGCTGCTGCTGCTGTTGCTGGAGGATAATAATTATTATTATTGATGGTAGCAAAGTTCATTGAACTTTCTCATGCTGTTGATATTTTATTCCTCATCACGAACTAAAGTTATTTAGTCTTTTTGCTGTTGCCCCAAGAAAAGTCTTATTTAAAAGAATAGCCGCGTCGTCCTATTCGTAGATAATTATTTAATACGGACATATATGCACACAAAGGGAAACATGATGTTTCAGTTAGTTTGATATTGCTAGCAAACAAGCAGCAAGTAGTGGCCTGGCTAGTTGTTGGGTTTGGTCTGGGGATACCTGTTTTCATTGCACACATGACGCATTATTATTATTGTATCTCAAAATTATCATCATCGAATACTGCTAATGCGTACCAGTTTTCGTCATGCGTGTTTGTTTTATGCGGCTTGTTGGTAAAAACAGTGGTAGTAGAATAGTAGACAGGTGGTGTGGTGTGGTTCTTCGGTTGCAAGCTGCTGCGTGCGAGGGAAGAAAAAAATAAACAAAAAGGAAGAAACAAGAATTATATTGTTCCTTCTATGCTTCATACATAAGTAAAATGGAAACAGCAAAGGCAACGAAGAGACGAGGTTTTAACTGGGCTCACACGACATGATATGTAGGCATGTAGGTATTCATAATCTATAAAAATCATCATCCGATTCGTACAGGGCTACCCAGCCAATAAGCATGTTAACTTTGAATGCGTTTGTTTATTTACTCTGACTCGATTACAAACTTTCCCATTGCCTGCTCATTTGCTCATATAAAGACCCTATTTATGCCTCCTTTCCACAATTACTTGTATTGAATTCTATCTAATGAAGCCAACATTTTATGGCCGTAATTCCAGGTTACCATTAGCCGGGGTGTGCGTAGCTTATAACCACTGATATGGATTATATATCCCTGTACGTTATAAGCGTATTAGAGAAGTAATGGGTTTTCGCATTTTTTTTCAATATAAACGGGCCCTACGCACCACCACGAGTATTTGTGATACTCAAAGTGGTGCAGGCAGGTTATAGCATTTTAGTGTTCCCATCCCAGCTCGACTCCTGCATTTTGGTCTTTTTCCTGCTGTGCGTGAGAGGAGAAAGTTTCCGCAAAAATGTTGTAATAATGGCGATGTATTTTTCGTATTTTTCATTTCATTCGATATGTGTATGCGTACCGTGTGTGCTTGTTCACATCAACCGCATTCAATATTCAAACATTTGTGTGTATACCCACAAAAATTGTTCTGAGCCTGGTTAGTAACTAGTGGTATCGTGATGATAGCATTTGTTTTCGGTTGCGTTTCTCAAACGAGGGGAAAAGTGAAAGTTTTTGCATGATTCTGATAAGTAAGCAGTCAGTCAGTCACTGGGCCACCAAGTGCAAGGTGTGTAAGTACGTAAGCGTCCCAGTGCTTCTTGCTATGACTGTGTGTGTATGCCCGTTACCTGTGTGCGTTGTTTGGTTTTTGTATGCCTCGGTGAAATAACGGGAAGGTGGGTTTGCTTGTACACGCGCTTTTTGTTGTAAATAAAAAAACAATACGTGATATAGCGCGTGGCCATGGCAATAAACTACACTGATTTGGATTGTGCGGGTTCGTAGCATTGAACTGGAGAACTGGAGGTACGTCTATTTTAGAAGCAATAGTTTATTGGCTTTGTTCATGAAGACTGCGTTGCAGCATTTGATGGGAACAGTTTAGAACAAAGATATTGCAGTGCCAAGCATCAAATGCAATTGTATTATATAATGCCCATTAGTATTAGAAAATTATTATTATTTGTTCTAACGGGTGAGAAATGAGTGTACAAAAATGGTGTGTTAGTAAAGATGACTAAAGGACCTTCCACTTCACTACAATTCTTCCATAGCTCAGCGGTTAGTGTACGTCGTACGTTACGGTATTAACACTCCCGTTACGTAATCACGTATTTTTGTCATTGTTGCTGGATTGGTTTCGACAAAAGAGATTAAAGACAAATGTGATTAAAATTGGAGTGAGCGTATCCATATATATCCTTAATGCAAGAGAAATTGTTTCACATGAGAGAATTATTTTCTTACCGTCTCCTCCCTTTAATCAAATTCAATCCATTGTACGTCACGAATAATACTATTTACCTAACAAAATTTTTTTGTGGTTTTATTACATCTTAGGTCATTAGTGAAACAGGAGAACTGAGTAGTGCTGACAGTGGATCTATTACTATTGGGTGGTTAAATTTTAAAATTTGGATGCTGAAAACGAACATACTGGAGAAGCTGGAACTGGTATAAAGCTGAGAAACGCAGAAAGGCTTGCAAGTTGCAAGTTCAGCCAACGTTGAGTTGAATTACTACACACGTAAATCTTATCCTCGGAGAGAAGAGTAGACAACCAACGACAGCAAAATGGATTTAGGAACGTCTCTGGTGAAGTATTGCCTTTGCCTATTCAACTTTGTTTTTGTGGTAAGCGTATGATACTAAATATGCATTATGATATGCATTAATGCACTGCAGTATGAAATAAATTTTGTTATGTTTCTATCAAAATAGTTGACATTTTGACAGTATATACTTGAGCTTATGAACATCGTAATTTGCCTTTTGAATTGGATGAGTTACATATGTGCATAATATTTCGCACGATTAAAATTTCATACACGATATGAGAAGCTTTAAATTAATACTTTTAAAGACAGGGACGGTTTATTAACTCAATTCATGGAAAACCCTAGAGAAGGATGCGAAATAATGTTAGATCTTAAATGAAAATTTTAGTAAATACACATCAAATGTAACGATTGATACATTTATTTATCTACCAATGGCAATGGCGAAATATTCGTTGTTCTTGGGTCATTTTTATTAAGACCTGTAAAAAGGAAACATGTAACATGCAATTTATATGTAAATTTTAAATGAAAAATTAAATTCTAGATTGCTGGGATAGCACTGTTGGGCTTCGGAATCTGGCTTGCCGCAGATTACTCGTCGATTGTGACGCTATTGAAATTTGCAGAACACGACTCTATTAGGGTTCGATTGCGATTTTTAAAATAATTAATATCATTTTAAAATTTGACACTTGATAACATTTACAACTGTACTTCCTTTTTAGGAGTACGGGTCAGCAACTGTCATTGAACAACTAGGCTATGTTCTCATAGCCCTTGGTGCGTTCATCTTCTTAATTAGCTTTCTTGGATATTGTGGAACTATTAAAGAGTCGCGCATTCTTCTTGGTGCGGTAAGTGGGTTACAATACATTATATTACGTGTCGTTTTGTCTATGCTATTTAAGTTAGTAATAATTCATTTCATTTGTCCCCAGTATGCGCTCTTCTTGAGTTTGATTTTCATCTTGGAAGTTGTATTAGTAATCCTGGTTGCTGTCCATCGTACAGAGGTAACCAACAACTGATATCCAAGAAAGGATGTCTATTTTACAAATTTTCTTCTAAGCATTAAAACGAAGTAGTACAACTTCGTCGCTTTGTCCTAGTGTCATTTTTACGGTAATAACATTTGTAACTGTGATAGGTGGAGATTGAAAGTCGTGGCATCCTTGTTGACAGTGTTCAAAGATTCTACACCACTCGGGAAAAGGCTAATGTTTTCACTTTGACAATGGATATTGCAATGGCTCAGGTAATTTTTATTGTTATCAACATTTCCAACAAAAGTGTTATAGGAGTCATTCATAAAAATTAGTCTTTGTACAACAGGGTAAATGCTGCGGAGTGAACAATTTCAGCGACTTTAATACGGCACAACAGTTCCAAAATAACAAGACGGCCGGACAAGTGATTCCTATCGCCTGTTGTAAACTGGAAGGAAATCCTTTAAATTTCAAGCCTGTCGACCCTAACTGCATCACTGATCCCAGCGCGACTAATTCAAACTTTAAACAGGTACGAAAAGATACACTTTCATTATTACTTGTATTCTCAAGTAAACAAGTATGAAGTAACAATGGATTATAATTGTAATACATTGTCTTGCAGGGCTGTTTCGATTCTTTGATTCAAACTTTAACGGACAACTTCAACATGGCGATTGTGGCTGGAGTGGTTGTAGCCCTTATGCAAATCATTGCTGTGGTATTCGCTATATGTGTTTACAAGGCTGCGTACTATGATTACAAGTGATTTCGTGCTCGCCACCCCAGAACGCACTACGTCCTCAGTCGATTTATCCAGAAATAGAGGACTAGGATAATTTAGAAAATAAGTGTGTAAAATTACTATTATAGTATGCTACTGTATGTACCATGAAGATTTTTGAACGATGCCAAAATCCCGGCTACTCCCTTTAGTTTTACTGTTAAGTATATAATTACGATATACAAGTAAATGTAATTGGTAATAAGTTGAATTGCCTCCATTTTGTTCCAACAATGAAATTTAATCCACTCAAGAACCTCACGCCGTTGTACGGAATATGTTATATTTATAATTGTAATAATATTAATTAACCAGGCTAATTACTTTTGCATTTGTAAAACTTCTTGTTCTTACTGTTAATATATCATCTTTGTTAAAGATATACACAATTACATATAGTCTTGTTTTGTTGTTAGTTTGAATGTGTGTTATATTATTATATGATTATGAAAAATATTAGCACATATTTTGTAGCTGTGTATATACTATTATTATTGTAAGAAATATGTTTGGATAGATGAGTTAGATTTAGAAATAAATATATTCATGTTTGCAAGTTTAATAGTGAATTTTGAATGTGTTAGAAATAGGAGCGAGCCGAAAATTAAATTGTCGGTCACAGAGAGAACCCTAAGAACAAATTGATAAGTTTAACACTCATGCTTACACATACATTTTATACCAGAATAAGATTAATGACAAAGTACAATGTGGAGTTATATAATATATTGTAGTAGTGACTTAGAAATATTTGGCTGGGTATTACCTACATAATGATAAAACTGGTACTGCCAACAAACCGTACATTTGAATTGCCCTGAGACAATCCCTCATTTGTAAAATTTGTGTAAAATATAGTATAGGATATG